>NDFZ01002161.1:0-16772 GCA_002192655.3 Mamestra configurata | reverse complement strand
CGCTCCACCCAGAGCGGAAGAAGTCATTTGATGATTTCCCATCCTTAAAAAAAAAAAAAAGGTTCACCACCACCAAGGTTTCGAAATTTCAATACGAAATACTAATATGAAAGATTTACATGAAAAGTAAACAATTGTTATACTTGGCTTTTATCATAATTCTCGTATTTAACAGGAGTACACAAAACAATAATCGTTAAAATGTCTGCAATAATACATCGCGCGTTAAAAACATTAAAGTATTTTTAAATATTTTTCTACCAATGCGACCAAAGCCCCTCATAACACTTCGCAAATTGCTTTTGGTATTGTGCAAACAGTCATATAAAAGGCAAACATTAAAAGCAATGTCGTCAGAAACACGTAATACTAAAATAATACTGTTTTTATACTAAAGCACGTTCCGTAAATAGACCGGTGGCGCCACCTTTCACTTACCGCGGGAGTTATTGGAACTTTAACTGATTTGTTCATTTTTATTTGTACTACATAAATGTAGTTTTGTCTTCTGGTTTAATACTCTGTTATACGTTTTAGAAAATCCGCAGACGTACAGTTTGATNACTGATTTGTTCATTTTTATTTGTACTACATAAATGTAGTTTTGTCTTCTGGTTTAATACTCTGTCTATACGTTTTAGAAAATCCGCAGACGTACAGTTTGAAAAAAAAGAACATAAAAGAAATCTAAACTAATAATTTCAAGTAACAACACTAAAGGTGCGAGTTCGTAGCCGACCGCAGATGCCAGCAGCAGACGACGTGTCGTTGCAACATGTTGCAGCAACACGCCGCAGCGTCATGTCGCTGCAGTCATGATTCCCAATCCAACTGCTGATGGTTGCAACAGACAACACCGCCGTATTCCAGTTAGTTCAGAATGTTCCGTGAGAAAAGATGTCTGACCTGTTTGGGATTACCGATCGCGATTTATTTTTTATCTTTTATTAGAAGATGAAGAAGATGACGATGACTTGTTTTTATTATACAAGTATGGACAGAAAAAAAATCTTTTACGACACCGTATTATAGTTTTTGTGAGATGTGTATCGTACAGTACATGATATTGGGCTACCTGGTTTATAAGTTTTTCTTCACCGGTAATGGAAAAACTCATTTATTGAGAATGATTTTACGTATCTACTACTACTGATCTGCAGTCGGACGACACGTCGTCTGCAGTCGTAAGACGTGTAGTTGGACGACGTATCGCTAGCTGAGGAAGATATTTCATAGAAATACATGGAAACCAGTGTCGCAGCGACACATCGTCTGCTGCTGCTGTCTGCAGTCGGCTACGAATTCGTATCTTAAGAGCTTAGGATTTCAAAGTAATAAGAAAAAAAGAGATGTTTCTTGACAAATAGAATTGTATTTTAAACGTCTGACTCCACACTAATTCCCAAGAGTGTAAAGTGAGATATCAAGGTTATGAATTAAGCAGTACCTTCATCTAATATGTATCTTCTAAGCAAGCCACTTAAAAGTAACTTGAATTCAACGACTACAAAAACAACACCTATAATTTCCCAAGTGCATTCAAGTCACCTCGAGAACAAGTGTGAAACTAAGTACTCGTAGATAACAAGTTTGTGCGCTTTAAGTTACAGTTAAGTAAAGAACACAAGAGCCCAAGTTTTGCTAACGTCCTACACTGCATTGACCCAGTTACAGTCCTACAAATTGACCTAATTTGACAATTGAATTTTTGTTATACTTAGGTAACTTTGTTACATTGGAAGTGACTGTGAGCTTGAGTCGAATTTTATCACGAGCTGTCCTCCAGTATTACTTAGAGATTTTTAAAATGCGCCCATGTAGTTTTGCTGAGGAATTACATTAAAAAAATGAGTTTCTGTCAAGTCATTGTGTGTCGAGTGGAGACCCACTCGACTCAACGTCGAGGCAACCTCTGTCAATCAAATGGACAGTTATAGGTTATTTTTGTATTTCTGTTGTCATGCATGACGTACAAGTCGAGTGAAGTGGACGATATTTTTCTAAAGGTCTTAGAATGCAGGTATAAATGTTACCGGAAAACTGCAAACACCGTAAGATTATAAAATATCGCGTGTTAAAAGATATTGTAAACTATTTTTTCTTAATAAGACACGGATATATTTCGAATTTGAATGGAATTTATTGCATACAAAACGTTTTTTTCATAATTATATCAAGAAATTATAATCTAATAAAGATTTATTACAATTTTACGGAGTCTGCAATTATCCGGTGAAACAAACACCTTGAAAAGGACTCTAAATCTATAAATTGAGAACAAAATATCAACCGGCCTATCAGATATATCTTGTCTTGAACACTGACCATAAGTTTAAATTATGAATGCAGTAACGGAGAATATACGAGACAGTTTGATGGTTAAGGCCTACGCACACCGGCACGGAATTGCAGAGGATTTTGCCACCAGTCAGCTCACACTAGCCGCTTAGGTACTGCAGCATTCCGGCGGCCANNNNCGGCCACCAGTGTATTCTTGATCGAGGCCTACCAATACATCCAACGACGTGCCGCGGCATGCCGCCGCGGGATCCGAAAACGTTGGCATTTATGTCGCATTCCTACTAGATAAGTTTGAATGTTCTTTGGTAAAAATTTAAATCCTCTGCCATTCTGTCCTGGTGCGTGTGCGTAGGCCCTTATCTACCATAGCTATCATAAAATTCAATACGTATTAATATTATCGTATTTTACTAGGGGTTTTATGAAGTACTCGTAGATATTAATGCTATCATAGTTCCAGTCCGCAAGACGGATAGTGCTATCCGTCATATCGCCTTTCAAAATATATTACTATATTTTAATTATAACATTGGATTTTCTCTGTAAGTGATTGTGTAAATCTTTTGAGAAAATAAATGTCTAAAACCGTATGTACAGCTGTCTCCATCGCAGTGGAACTAGGATGGCATTAAAACGTCAACATAGGGCCTGACTTATTCCCTGTAACTGAGCGTTAATAACACACCTGAGCAGTTTTTTTACGTTTGTGGTTGCAAATCACAAGCGACTATGAGTGAATTCTGTGACTTTTTAGGTACAATCGTCTTCAGTCCCGATGACTGAAGCATAGTCGCTTAAGTAGGTACAATTGTCATCACCATTCTGATTCTTCTGTTGTTTGTCTTTATTGTTTTATCCCAATGTATTTTTGTCTCCTTCTTCCATCATCATCTCAGTCATCCTTACAGTGTTTCTCTATAAATTCTTAGTATCGACAGCCAGTCCCCCTTATGTCACTGAACAGGTAGTTTAAAAATATTAAAGGTGTGCGAAAACCGTTTTTCCACCCAAGGATCCGTTTGTGAAGTATTAAGCTTACAAGTGCAAATTTTTGTTAGAGTCAAGTGCCCCTCTGCCAGCTAAACGATTATTTTGGAGACATGAAAAAATTCACGATAGTAGCGTATATAATGAAATTAAAAGAAGAAAATATGACTCAGCTGAGTAGGCTTTACAAGTTAACGAGTAATAGTCGACCAATTAATATATTCATAGAATCAAACCAAAAGCACTAGAATGGTGCTTTTGGTTTGATGTTTGTTGATTGTTTGAGAAGGCAAAAGTGACGTGCACGACGCAACCCTACACAGCGCGTGGTCCGACTCGCACTTGGCCGGTTTTTTATTTTATGACTAGCCAACTCTTGACTTTGATCTCGCCTGATGAAAACAATGGATGAGGTCTAAGATGACTTTTTTGTTGTTTTTTCCATTCTAAAATAATGAGGTCGTAGTAGGTATAAGAAAAGGCACTTTTTCACGTTTGCTACTTTTTCATAGAGAAAAATACTTTAAATTTAATATTGTTGTAAAATCTTTTTTTAAGTCAGTATGAAAATATATTAGATACTTAAAGTTTTAAACTGTTTTAAAAGTCGTTCGCCTGAAGTTACCTTGTAAGTTGTAAGGTAAATGGTGCTTACTCTCACTCCTGACTGCGTATCTCATAAAGCCCACGTCAATAGAAATTGGGCACTAAAAGTCACTTTAGGGTTGTTATGACGTCTTAGTTTCGGCTGTCTGTTTGTTTTTCAAGTGGCTAGGTTTAATTTTCGAAATTCAAGAAAGACCATTGTGTAAAAAAAATGGTTATGAAACACAACACGATTTAAATAAACCGACATAAAATTGTAATAAATATATCTTTACGAATTAAATCAGGTTGCTTATACTACATTTCATGAAAAAAAAAAATGTTTGGCCCGCTTTTATAAGTGCACTTTAATTCAATCCATTTCAGCATCAAGCACATGTATATACCTACATAAATATTTTTTTTACGTTTTTTTATATTTTTTATTGTGTTGATTGCCCTTTCTTGATGATGTAAACCTTGTTCACCAGTTTCAATATTCCTATTCATACTTTATCTTTATTTCAACGTGATGCAACGTGCATTTTACAAGCAATCGAGTTTATGTATGATATTAACCCTATTCTACTACTCCCAGGTCTACAGGTACAGTTTCCTCGCCCGCTACGCAGCCATCAACATCCTAACTGGAGCCAGGGTTGACATCATTCCCTCGGGCATTGAAGCTGGCGAAGCCTTCCTACAGAACTTCGTGTGGGGACCTTCAGGCACTTCCCTGGCCTTTGTTTACCTGAACAATATCTACTACCAAGATGCTCTGACCAGCACTCCTCGTCAGATCACGACGAGTGGAAGATTGAATGTGATCTACCATGGTATTCCGGATTGGGTGTATGAAGGTTCGTATTATTGTTTCAATTTGAAATGAAAGAGCTAGCTGCTAAGATATGGAGGAGAACTTTATCCAGAAGTTGGAAATCCTCGGCTATCAAGAAAAAAAGGTTGTCTGTATTTCTCTCGTTATCTAACTAATCATAAATTAGTATGCCTGAAAAAATATTAGCCTTACAAATATATTATAAAGTTTTTTAAGGAAAGGTATTGCTAAAGTTTTCATATGAGTTCAGTTTTTCTATTGAAAGAAACAGAGAAGGTTTGTTATCCTCAAAAATATGACGATAATTAAAATCAAACATTCAAAAATAAAAAAAAAGGAGAAAATATGCGTCACATCACTAAGCACTCTCGTTGACTCTCAAGGGAAATTAGCCGATGAGCATGCATACCAAAGAGGCATTCAATATAATTGAAGCCGCAGTTAAAATATGCCTTATTGTCGAAGGTATGACCAGGTACTATCTTTCATGATATTTTGATCTTTACGGAGTACTTACCATGAAATAGATAATGGATCAGAATTAAGTATTTCTTTTAACTTGGATAGTTAACCCGCTCAGAAAGAAGAACATAACGTCACATTAGAAGATCAAATCAGATCATTTATTAACGAAAAAGTGTTTTTTCTTAACTCATAATTTCATGGAACTAGGTACAGTTGAATACGGGTTCAACGACCGCCGCCGGTAGATAAAAGTTTTATTTCTCATCGTATCACATCTGCAAAGTTTTGCCAAGTAACTTAATTTGAACATATTTGCATGTGTGCCTACTTTGGACATGTAAGTAATAATTGAAGGTAAAACTATTTAATGTATCAAACGACGCTAAAGATTATTAAAAATCTTTACAGAGGAAGTGTTTGGCTCCAGCAATGCCATCTATTTCTCCAAGGATGGAAAGAAGATGGCTTACGTGACGTTCGATGACACCGGCGTCAGGACTATGAAGGTGCCTCACTACGGTGTACCTGGCTCTCTCAATTACCAGTACACACAGCACCATGAGATCCGGTACCCTAAGGTAAGAAGTCTATAATAATGAGCCAGTACTTACCTGTCCTACCGCAGGGCATAGGCATTAATTACTTCCCACGTTCCACTTGTTTCGATATCGGGCGTCTAGCTCATCCTGCTAAATCTTTCTGGGATCGCTACTTCATGGTTTCCTGGCGTTTGAAATCCAATCAATCTGCCTGCTAGGCTCAGCTTCTGGTCCAATTTGGATACAGCTGAGTACCAGTATTTTGCTTGGATTGACTGCCTTACAGACCTGACTGCCCCCTTGATAAAACTGGCTGTCGGAAAGTCGGGCTTCTGACTATCTGCAATGAATGTCATGTATCTACAAAAATAAATGATAGCCGAGACGAAACACTTCCCAAGCTTGCAGACGCACGAAGGGTCTTGGTATACAGGGAGACTGGTAATAGGGATGTTGCCTGGGTTAAAAAATATGATTCTATTTAGTCCGTCAGTTCGATTATCGAAAAATATTGTGTAAGTAATTTTTATCTTATCAAAAAGATAAGGAGTGGGGGCTTGTAACGTCACTTTCCAGTAAAAAATGTAATAGTACCTACATAAGTAACGTCACACGAGTTTTCGACGAACTGTATCGTCTTCATTTTTTGTTTACGTGACAAAAGACAAAATACGTGTCCACTATTTTTTGGAAATCTATCTGACGAACTAATTAGATTTTTTAGTAAAATACCCTATTGAGCGCGTTTCTTGAAATGGGTTATTCGAGCTAATTTGCGATGATTTTGACTCCGAAAGCGTCCGGTCGAAATTGGATTGTTTTCGAGTTATCGAACTTTTAAGTTTTTTTAGATACATCAATACCAAATGTTTCATTAATTTGTGATTGTTATTTATAATAGATATTAGTAAGTAATTAGCCCAAGTGATATATTTTAATTATTCAATTACTGAAGTTTTCTAATACTATCATAGCATTTAGGACAGGTATATCAGTATTAGTAAATAGTTATCAGATTAACCTAGATCGATTTCTCTTGAAAGATAAGTGGTAATTACTGTTTTAATTGCATTACAAATGAAGACGCTTCGGTGATTAAGGAATTGTTTAGAGTTCAAGGAAATTAACTGTGAGTATTTTGTCTGCCAAGACGAAGAGCTAAAACATTTGTTATTTAAGGCGCACACACACTAATCTCATCATTCATATCATTTAACTATAATCTCTATCTCAGAGAGGCAAAGAGCTAGAACACCGCTGGGCTATTCAAACTGTAACTAAATTATCCTCGCAAACTACACCTTGTCTTCCCACAATAACTTCCAAGGCAAACTAAAGATTTATTCACGCCTCGAGCCAAGTTTGGGAAACTGCATCACGTTAATCATTACAAACTTCGACAAACGTAGCAAGTTATAATGAACTATTGCAGCCAGAAGTTCAACTGCATACAATCTTGGTAAACTCGATTCCTTCGGTAATTGCGTCACCGAGTCCTGTGTTAAGGGGAATTGAATTCTACTTTAATATTTGTTTGGGTGAATAACTTTCTGGGGATTTTAAATTGGTGTTGCAGCGTGTATGCCTACTGCATGATTAATACTATGTAGTTTATCTTCATCTTCATGTTTTCTTGTGGGGTTCAAAGTTAAGCAACGTTTGCCGAGATCAATAAGTGGATGAGCGACCATCCACGCGTGGCGAGACTCCTCCGTTTCGAAAGCATGCTAAGCCCTTGGTCACGGCTTTAATTTGCAGATCTTTGAAATTCGTAACGGATAGTCAGAAGCCAGAAAATCTGTCAAAAGTCTTGCCAAACTAGTAACTAGGTAATACGATATGTGGAGATCAGAATAGGCAGTTGCTCTNCCCACAATAACTTCCAAGGCAAACTAAAGATTTATTCACGCCTCGAGCCAAGTTTGGGAAACTGCATCACGTTAATCATTACAAACTTCGACAAACGTAGCAAGTTATAATGAACTATTGCAGCCAGAAGTTCAACTGCATACAATCTTGGTAAACTCGATTCCTTCGGTAATTGCGTCACCGAGTCCTGTGTTAAGGGGAATTGAATTCTACTTTAATATTTGTTTGGGTGAATAACTTTCTGGGGATTTTAAATTGGTGTTGCAGCGTGTATGCCTACTGCATGATTAATACTATGTAGTTTATCTTCATCTTTATGTTTTCTTGTGGGGTTCAAAGTTAAGCAACGTTTGCCAAACTAGTAACTAGGTAATACGATATGTGGAGATCAGAATAGGCAGTTGCTCTATGTAAAATACTAGTACTTAGCTTCATTTGGTTGGACTGGAAGCCGACCCCAATATAGTTGGGTAAGGCAGCTTAATTTATAAATAAAGATCCAATTTCTGATACAGAAAATAAATTTACCTGTTTGGTAATTTACCTATTGAGATTTTAATTACTTGACAATTTAGGTACCTCGTGATTAACTTAATGCGAAGAACTCAGGCATTCTTATTCCTTTTCATTTAATTTAATTTAAACTTAATCCTTTATTTCAGACAACTAGGACCCATAAAATAAAATACATAAACATAAAACCATAATAATATCAGTTTATGCCCAATAACTCACGTGTATAGCGGCTTTATTGGCATTTATTAAATTCTTTCATTTTAAATGGCCCAAGTATGGGCACTCCTACTCTAATTCGTGCATATATATTTACTAGTAATATTGATATATTTAAAAACTCATTATCATCATCTCGCGAAGATAGCAGTAGTCAATTTTAGTTGAGTTGAAAAATCAACAAACGAACTCACTTTCACATTAGTAAGGATACCTACTTATTGCTAACCACTAGGAACAAGCCTCTTGAATCTTTTTCGTAAAACTAAACTTTGCTTATATTTCCTAGGCTAGGATTCCTTTCAACCTTAACCCGATGCGACATTTTTTAGTATTCTATATGTTACTATTGCATTCACTGAGTGGAACAAAATGCCACCTCATTCACATGCAATTTAAGTTTGACGTCGCATGAGTGAAAGGGCACACGATAGGTTTGGCAAAGTGCCCACTGCTTGGCGAATAATTCAGATCGAGGTCTCACATTCATGAATAACAGCGTTTAATGTGAATTGGTGTTCTAAAATGCAGCTAGTGTAATAATCAAATTTTTTGTTAAGTGATAGTTACATTAAACAGACACAATTAAAATACAACTTTTGTAAGTCGGTTGTATTTTTTGTCAATAAGTTTTTTATTTTCCACTTATTAGTAGTGCCCCACACCTAACAACACCACTGTAAAGTCACGGGAAAGCAAAATATCCAATTTCGTTTTGAATTTCGAATGACATATTTTTTTCAGCTATTTTGATTCAAAACCTAACTACTAAACCGATTTTGATGAAATTTCTATGGTACCAATTGAAAAGTATATCCTTGCATATTATGAAAAAAGTTTTTAAATCGGTTCATACAACAACAAAAAAATACAACCCAATTGAGAACCTCTTCCTTTTTTAAGTCGGTTATAAATAACTAAAACTATAGGAGGTGGAATTTCCTGCCTGATTACTTTGAGAAGAAACACCGAAATAATCATGGAGGTCACCGTCTCTTTTAATGTCCAGTCCAGACACATCTGAGGACAATATCATATGAGGTGCATTGTCTTTTGAGGAAAGAGCCATACATATTTGAATCTACCCATCCAGTTAGTGCATTCATTAGTCAGTGATTTATCTGGGTAGTGGTACTGCTGAAGTTCAGTACCTATATCTTAAGATAAAGGAGCTTTCATAAATTAACCACAAAAAATATCTCCTAACGCATCCGATTTTACTCAGGACTAATATACGTAAGTACATTATTTATTTGTTATGGGAAATGGATTATATCTTCCATGGATTCCCAGTAACGTTTCGCTGTCACTGGTGCAAAGCTACACTAACGTTAAACGCCATTGGCAACTTTTCAACCCAAATAATGAATTAATCATGTGAGATAGGTTACTGAAGTGAAACCACGCATTGAAGCTAGTTAAATGAAGTTTCGATTCAAAACATTTGCAGCTACTTTTTCGCAAATAAAAAGCGACGTCCCTTCAAAACATTTAAGATAAAAACGCGATACAAGTAAAAGTTTATATCGGACTCGTTTGGCGTCGTTTCCGGAGGGAACACCGGAGATCGAGACCTTGAGCTGCCAACGTGCCGATAATCGAGAGATCCCACTCAGATACGACACGTTCATCATAATGCAGGGATTTGAAATTGGAACAACAGTTGACTTTGAAGCTTGAATGTTGACTTCGTTTCAAAATAAGAAGGTTCTTTTTCTTGCTTTTGTTTTCATGTCTAGATATTGTTTTTTTTTTAATCTCAATGTTAATTCATAGAGTTGGAAAGTGGCCTATCAGGTCGTATTTTTCTAGGCCATCTTTGAGTCGAGAGCGAATAGGTTTACTTCTTGGCCAGCGTGCTCCGTTTTTGATCACATCCTCACTTTCCATCAGGCTTAATTATATATATACTTATATATACTTCAAGTCTAATGTTGTTCTGCTTAAAATTGACGCTGCGTCGACAACATACAAAATTTCAATATATCAAAAGACGATAACATATCATAATTCAACCAAAAATCCTTTCTGTTTCCTAGAAAACGACATAATATTAAGATATGTTATCTTTTTTTATTATATCTTTTCTTCGAAGTTTCCCGTCGTGATCTCAATAACACGGGACATAACGACACGAGTCCCCAACCCAACAAGACTATTGTTCAGAACGTGACGATTGATAGCCGAGCGGAATTAGTTATTGATTATGTTCCCTTTTAATGGAAAGCATTTTTACCACCTCATGTACTTTTGCAGAAGGTTTAATGCTTTTAATTTAATGCCAGGGTTGTGGAATTGTTCGAAAGAGTTAGCGCGGCCATGAAACGCAAAGGGTATTTGAAGGAACTCGGGTGGGCTTTAGTTAGTAAGAGTCTGAGAGCTGCTCCGTCTAGAGCGGGAGGAATCATTTGATGATTTCTCATCCACAAAAAATGAGCGCCTATACTGCGCCGCTCGTGAATTAAAACTCCGGTTTTTAACCCAGACTCTTTGTAGAAAGTAGATTGCTAAGTTTTATTTTCTTAACAAATAGGGTATTTGACTTCGATCTAAATAATTCTATCTATATGCATTCATACTCATTTGAAAGATCTTACGATTGATACGATTCGATCTACGTACCATTTTATGAAGATCCAGTAGTAGTTTATACTATTTTAGAAGAACTAAAATTATTACATTTTTATTTAAACTTTTGCAAGACATCCATAGGCTATTAGTTATATGAACTTGGTGTAGAGTCGGTATGAGTCGTAATCTTGAAATTTATGTCCATAGACAGAGTTCTGTGAGAACTGAATGTTCTTTCCTAATTTGACATGTGCCTAAGCGACTGTATGGATTTAGGGAAATCAACTGATTGGTTTTCTTTGTTTTATTATGATTTCATATTGCCGCGATGAATGTGGTAAGAGATTATCGTTTTCGCGGATTATGATTAGCGGAACATAATTTTAGAAATGACAATTAACAGGATATGTTCATTCTTCTTTTGAGGTCCTCATTGGCAAAAATCCTAATTTTAATATCTCATCCTCATTATCTTAACGGTCCCTTGTTCAGAGCTTGTAACGTGTCAGCTTGATCGATCATATCTCCACACATATATTTTGGGCGAACCAATGATTCCAAATACTTTTTCACTTAGGCACTGAACATTTTGCAAGTAACCGCAGATCTGTTTTTGTTGAATCTCATACTTTCATAAATTTGTGAGACACATGTGTTGCTGGGGAGTTAGTTGCTCCACTTCTTCTTTCCACGCCATTTCGAGGACTGTCTTTATTTAAAATTTTGACGTTCAAAAAGTGCTGGCTCTCAGCCGTATTTGAATAAATGACTTTTGAATTTGTGCATCGCAATAATAATCTTAACTTATTTCTTTTCAGTCCGGGACTGTCAACCCTACGGTTTCGGTGACCCTGATCGACGTATCAAATAATAATGTGCTTCCCACCGTCTACTCAGCTCCCGCCGACCTCGACCAGTAAGTGTTGTTCGTGTGTAAGATCATCACTTTTTTCATTCTTTGTTTCTTTCTTGCCAGTATGGTTACCACCTAAACTGAAACTACACTAATACTAGAGCCAAGAGGAGACCAAATAAAAAATGCCATTTTTGAAGGCTGTATTTTTTTTGTTGATTTCAAACGTTTAACTATCTGTGTGTATGGTTTCAAGACATCTAACAAATTAAAATAATCTTAGGACTGTTTTTTTTTTAACTGATGTATAAATATGGTTAAAACATTTAAAGTTATGTGACAATTGAAAAATCGGCCCCAGAAGCTGCTATTAAACAAGTTGGTCATTCATTACATACCTGAAATTGTTTCATATTTTCTTTGACTAAATGCCTTTTATTAACTTATTTCAGGCCTATCTTGAAGACAGTAAAATTCGTGACGGATTCGGCTATTGCTCTGGTGTGGACAGACAGAGTACAAACTCAGATGAGGATACAGCTGTGCACCGCTGAACAAACCACCTGTGCGCTTGTAAGTACTTACTTAGTTACTAAAATTATAATTGAAGAGACTAAGATTTAATTTAATTACCTACGTAATTGAATAATCAATTAGTTAGTTATAACTGTAGCTAATTACAAGCTAAAATCAAAATAATCTGATCAGAAAATATAAGATACAACAATCAAATTGGTGTCAGGTATATATCTAGAGAAACATTTATTTTAGTTTACCTACGTTAAATTAAAGTTTCTTCTAAATAGTACCAATTATAATACAAAGTTGCTGAAACTGAACTGTTTCTCACTTACTTTTACTATTATGATAAGGTTCTTAATAAAAGAAAGATCGATAAACGAGAAAGGTTTGCATATGTTACCGGAAAATTACCGTAAGATTGTAAAATATCGTGTGAAATTTAAACTTTTTTTTATAAGACACGGATATTGGATATTATTGAATTTGGATGGGATTTATTGTATATAAAACGATTTTTTCCTACTATATCGAGAAATTATAGTCTAATAAAGATTTGTTACTTACAATCTTACGGAGTCTGCAATTTTGTGACACATATATAATTTAACCCCGTGAAAAGCCTAGGCGGATGGCTAGTATTTTATAATCCGTTTTGTATGAAATTTTCAAAAAGTTATTCCGTTAGAACTAGTAAAGTTCAATAAGATCTGATAGAGTGTATATAACCGTCTCTTCTCTCTGTTCAAAAACTAAACCACCATCTTTTATTATCCAGATCTATAGCTATGCTGAACCGAACGGCTGGATCGACAACATACCCTTCTTCTTCAACGATGCTGGCAATGCCTTCATCACCATTTTACCTTCGGTAAGCAATAAAAAATTAGTACTAAATTTAAAGTACAGAAAGCGCCATCTCATGGCGATTCCCGGGACTTCACTGTCAAGTTGGTGCAGTTGGTTTAATACGATTCTTGCGTTTCCCAACAGACGTCGTGTCATCCAATTTATATTTGGAATTCCAAATTATCTTAAGTTGCTGTTTATATTTGATAGGTTTTCATTTATGTGCAGAAAAAAAAATGCACTTTGTATATAAATTATTCACCTTACGTTTCTTCTCTGGTTATAGTTAAAGTATATCCGTCAATTCGTTGTGCCCTTTGGCATAGGCCTGCTCCAACGACTTAAATTTGTCCGCTGCTACCCTTTCTCAATACGGTAAAAGGTCAGGGTCGTCGAGAGAGAAGATAGAAAGACGATATCCTCTTTCCATCTTCTCGTTGGACGACCCTGTTTTCTAACGCCATCTTTTGGGTGCCATGGAGTTACTTGCCTGCTCCATTTCTTTGTCTTGCAACTTCATGCAGGAGCACAATTTTTATTTTTCATGGCGAAATTATTTTCGAAATCATTTATGTCACGTTTGCCTCTATCGAAATGATGCAAATTTTCTATTAATTCCTACTGAATACCTTTCCAGGAAGTTGATGGAGTTTCGTACAAGCAAATTGTTCAGGCGTCACAGCCTGCTACTGGCTCTACTGAGTGGAACACTGAGAACCGCGTCAAGACAGCACACACTGTGCTTGAAATCTTAGGCTGGAACTCCGACAACGTCATGTAAGTATCAATAATTAAGTAAAATAAAATTACAATATTAGATTTTCTTAAATATAAATTTCATATGTTTTGATTACGTTGGTGGAAAAATAGCTTCGGACCATGCGTCATCAAGATGAAACTATCTGTACATAAAAATAATACAGCTCTAAATCTGCAATTAAAACAAAAAAAAANATCAATAATTAAGTAAAATAAAATTACAATATTAGATTTTCTTAAATATAAATTTCATATGTTTTGATTACGTTGGTGGAAAAAAGCTCAATGAGTGAATATTAGACACTTCCAAGGATAATACATGTATTGTCAAAAGAAGTGAGACGCCTTTAAAGCTATGTAGATGTCATCAAGTACATGTACTTGATTAAAACCCCGGCTTAAATGTAACATATTCAACAATCCACATGAATCATTCCTCTCATCCAGCTGGTACAAAGCCACAAGCGTAGCAGACTCAGCAGAACAACACATCTACACCGTGAATAGTGCTGGTCTGGTCTCTTGCTTCACTTGCGGCATCCGTCGGGAGGACGGAGGCGAGTGTCTCTACAATGAAGCTACCCTCAGCAATGCTGGCGATAGAATCACTATCAACTGTGCTGGACCTAATGTACCGCAAATCTTCATTTACGCCACCGTGAGTACTTTTAATTTTGAAATTATAAGCGGATCTCATTACGATCCTAGGGAATCCCAAAAAGGACAGATTGACAGACGATGATGGCGGTGAAAGTCTTTACCACGAAGCTACCGTCCGTAAGACTAGTGTTAGAAGCGTGCTGGGTCAGACTAATCGAGCCTTCGTGAGGCATTCAAGCGAGTGTGTTTTGTTGCTCTAGATCCTGTTTTACTTCGTATCTGTTTTGGGGTTGGCCTTTTGGCCAATCCCTACTTTTGGTTTTAAATAATATAAAGCACCAAGAACAGAGCTATCAAATTGTGTGAATTTTCAGGACGGTTCTCTTGTCCGGGTGTGGGACGACAGCACGGAGCTAGCCTCCATCACCGAGAACCGTAAGCTGCCCGCCACCATCCGCCTTGCCGTGCCCGTCAGCGTGGGGCTGCCGGCTGCCGACGTTCACATTCAGGCACCAGCGGACTATGAAAACAGGACTAATGTGCCACTGCTTGTCTATGTGTGAGTGTCCATGGTAGTTCTTTGATGCTGTTAAAATAATCCAATCTATACATATAATTAAACAGTAGGAACCGTTGTGTCAGTACATTAAACAATTTTGCTAAAAATGGATTAAAGGCTAGTAAGGATATTAAGGATAGTAAGGAACATACAACACAAAAAAAGCTTTTTTGGATTTTTTTATAGTTCTGTCTGTCTGATTCACGCTAATCTCCGAAGCTGCTGCACAAAATAACTTGGGGTTTCACAATTGCATGCGGCAACCACCACTGTCCAAAATATTGACAAATATTTTTGGAGATGTAGGGAATATATTTCCATGAACATGGCCATGGAAGAAAATGATAATCTTTATCCGGTAAAATTTTATGATTTCTACTCAGATATTCAAGCCCCTAAAACATTGGATTGGCAAGCGGCTGAAAGTCAGAAATCTCCAACTAAATGTCGTCGAAGCCAAAATACTAACAGGTTGCCCTTATGATGTTTTACTTCATTCCCAAGATCCGTCTCATTCCCCATAATTATACGACTTCAAAACAGGAGGTTCTGTATTTGACCCGTATGTATTTATATTTGTATGTGCGCGATCCTTTGTCTGTTTCAAACGTGTTCAATTCCCAGTGAGCCTATGATACGTGATGGCCAGACATCACCCGTTGTGAGGGAAGAGATGTTACAGTCAGGGTCTTGCATTCTAAGAGGGGTCAGGTAATGGGGGATATTGACGGTTAGTTTATTTTATTTTAGTGACAGCTTTTTAGTTTCTAACATACACGCAAACGAAGTCGCGGGCAACAGCTATTAAGTGAATAAAGCGGTTCCTTTTCAACTTATCTTTGATATGTTCATGTCAAACTGGAATGCACTGTGTTTTGGTTTGTTGACTTGTTTCAGTTTGACTTTGATTTATCAATTCAATTCAAAACATTTATTTCAGACTTTGCAGTCCATAGTGTTAGTCAAAGGATTAGTCAGCTAGACTCTGTGTTACCGAGTGCTAGCTGTCAAGGGAGTACCAGGCGTTTAGAATAGCTATACGATATTTTTAACGTCACTCGGTGAGGCTCCTTTCATGCACCATTGTTATTTACCCACATTTTTTTTTGTCCAGGTATGGAGGACCTGACACAGCTCTAGTGACAAAACAATGGTCCCTGGACTGGGGCAGTTCTCTTGTCAGCCGTTGGGGTATTGCCATCGCTCACATCGATGGACGAGGCTCAGGATTAAGAGGAGTCGCCAACATGTTTGCCTTGAACAGGAAGCTCGGAACGGTTGAGATAGAAGACCAGATAACTGTTACCAAGTAAGAATTTTTAGTTTACTAACGCTAGTAATCATATAGAAATGTAGCTGAATTAAAACCGGATCCTTGCCATTGAATGGGTGCATTTTACTTGATCGATACGCTAGCATGAATAATATTAATATTCTCATGAGATAATGATAGTGGTCATTTCTTTGAAGAACTTCTTCTCAAGTTTCCTACTAAACTTTCTTCTTGCCTTTAAACGCTCTGTATTTTTACTCCAGATACTTGCAAGATAATCTATCCTGGATTGACGGCAACCGCACATGCATCTGGGGCTGGTCGTACGGCGGATACGCCGCCAGTAAGGCGCTCGCTGAAGGCGGCGATGTCTTCAGGTGTGCTGCTGCCGTTGCTCCTGTGGTTGACTGGAGGTTCTACGGTTCGTATCCATTAAATAACGTACCCATCACTTTGTCTCGACGTACACACAC
>NDFZ01002160.1:0-16771 GCA_002192655.3 Mamestra configurata | reverse complement strand
ACGTACTTGGAAGCAAATACCTGGTGTAAAAACTTGGTCGCGTAAATACGTACCTTCCCTATTTTGGGACTCTCATTTCATTATAGGTTCAGAGTAAGAAGATTGAGAAGAAATAGGTCGTTGTGGGATGTAATGCGATACAGAAAAATTGGGTAATGGGCTACTAATATTACGTAAACGGTTTACAAACATGCCGGCTATCTCGTACATGAAAATAGTACCTACGTTCATTTTCAGGTAGCCCTCGTAATTTTTTTGCAAGTAACTTGCAGTACAAATCGCAATCGTCTTCAGTTCCTTTGTCTTTGTCTTTTAGAACACTATTTAAAGTATTAAATGTATCCTTTATCTGCTTGCTAGCTTCATTGAAGAGGTGTTCAGAAAATTTTGCTCGTTGACGCGGGTGCTGTGGTGGAAATGACTGTTGACTAGTTGAAGCAATTGGAGATTGCGGCATTTGAGATTCTTTAGTTATACTTGATTCTTCTCCAACTTCGACAGCTTCTGAATAAATCTCCTGAAATGCAAATAGAATAATATATAATTTATTATATAAATATAAGAATATTTTACAATTTTTAATTATTTACGGGTTTTAGTAGAGAATGTTTTTGGAATATTGTCGTCAAAATTTAGAATTTTCAGAAAACCTATTTTGTTAGATCCTAACAAAGCATCAGTAGTAACAATGTCATGCATTTTACTGCACAACTTCCTTAGAAGGAGTAAAACATCTAGTACATTATACACTCCTGCATGTACAGTGGATATTTTTGATGATAATGGGATTTTGGTCCAACCTGGTTCTTGGAGAAATGACGGTGCCCTGCAGCGTCTGAATCAAATACCACGCAAAGCATCATTAAATGCAACTCAGATAAGAGAAGAGTTTACTTCATATTTCTGTACAAACTCATGTACGCAATAGATTTAAATATTTCCTTCAAAATAAACTACCTAAATACCTACTTAATTTAAGAAAAATATGTTTTATTTTACTTACCTGTCTCTCCGTGTTTATTGTAGGCAAACATTCATTAATGTCACCCAAAAAACTTTCCTTCAATTCGTATAAAAACCATATGGGTTTGTAAATATCATTTACACCGGCACCGGATTTAATGGCAACCTTTTTTTTTCTCAGGTGCCCTCTAAACGTTGCCATTAATGATATTTTTTTAGTTTTTAATTCCTGTATAGGTATATTCAATTCCTTGCTAATTCGATCCCACGAGTCATTCACTTTATTTTTATCTTTGTGATAGGGATTTTTCGGATTCCAAATAATTGGTTCCATTTGATACAACTCCAAAAACTTCAGTCGGCCGGCAGCTGCGTGAAAGTAGGGACGTATCTAACAGGAGTGAAGATAGGAGGTCTTGACAGAAATAATTACGTGAGGGTTATTTAGTAGTTATTGTTATTAGTTTCTTAGATGATATTGTCAGCAAATTTGATGCACATTTGCTTAATAGTTATTGAATTATGGTCTTGACAGAAATAATTACGTTAGGGTTATTTAGTAGTTATTGTTATTAGTTTCTTAGATGATATTGTCAGTAAATTTGATGCACATTTGCTTAATAGTTATTGAATTATTAATAACTCGTTAAGAAATAAGATATAAAGTTAGCAGCTCTTGCCTGCTCACGCAAACAATTATGTGATTAAACGAACTTGCCTTAAGTGAAGTTCTATCATAATTATACGAAGCTCCTTCTCCCCCGATATGCATCAACTTGGAAGGCTTCAGGATACAAACTTTCACATTTACTGTTTATTCTAGAAGCAAACAAATCTATATGCGGTACCCCAAAATAATTTACTATCTTGCTATAAGCCATTTGGGAAAGCTCCCATTCAATGTTGATTTTTCTCGATTCTCTGTCAGCTTAATAATTATCTTTGGTATTAATATAAGATGTATAAATCCAGATATTTCTTTCTTCGCACCATTGCCATATATCTCTAGTAAAACTATTTAAATGAGGAAACTGAACTCCCCCATTTTATTAACCTTTATTTCGACGGAGTTCTTAAAACGCTAATTTTACAAATTTATGATAAAAATGGGGTTTCTGTGACATGTTAGACTCTCGCAAAAATAATTAAAAAATATACCACTTCCCATTTCTGTGAAAAAGGGGGCCCGGCACAGCGGTCTCCGTCGAACATACGGAGATTTACAAGTAAATTGACAAGTCCGCCGTAGCGGACTTTGCCACTTTAGGGTATACATAAATTATGAAAATGAAACCAGAAGAACCAATTAAAATTACAATATTAATAGTACAATGCTTATTTTTTATTACTATGCATACAGCGACCTTCTCCCTTCGTAGATGGAAAGTGCCCTACATTGTCAAATCGAGTATCATCAGGTGGTCTAGGCTTGCACACATGGCGGACACTAATATTTTTAGTCTGTTGGTAGGAAGCAGCTCTGTTATTGTTCAATAAACCGTAGTAGATATCGTAGCGGAAGTCTTTGAGTCTCATAAACTTGACATCAGCAGTAGGTAGGTAGGTAGGTAGTAACGTGCTTTATGTTTTTTATATAGAATCCTGGCATTATTTACACATACACTGCAGGCCAAAAGTTTAAGACCACCTTAATTAAAGTAGGAAAATAAAATAAAACTCCAATAAAATATTAAATATTTCCGGGCTCCGGGCTCTGAGGAGGCCAAACCATGTTTTTAAACACCCCTTGTGCCTTTTTCCCTTCTAAATAGCCTCTGCATAATTTTGAGCTATCATAATCTTGTTGGAAAATAAATCCATCTCCAATTAATTGCAACCCGGACGGATTGGCATTTTGTTCAATTTTTTTTTTGTACTGTTCCTTTTTCAAAATCCCTTCAATTTTGATCAAATCGCACGTTCCTTGGCTAGAGAAGCAACCCCAGACCATTATTGAGCCACCACCATGCTTGATTGTTGGGACTTTACAATCTGGCATCATCTTTTCTTGGGCACAGCGTCGAACGTAAATTCTTCGTTTTGAACCGAATAGTTCAAACTTATCGGTCCAAAGAACTTTTTTAAAATCTTCTTCAGTCCAATCTCGATGGGCAAGAGCCCACTGCATCTATTTTTTCTTGTTTTATGACCTTAGCAGAGGTTTTCGAACGGCGACGCGACCATACAATTTCGCATCTCTCAGTCGCCGTTTTACTGTAATACTAATTACTACATTACTAATCTAAACATTCACGCACATAATTGTTGCACGTATGCTGACACTGTATGTTTCTGCCCCACTTTAGCTAAAGCTGACCATTTAAAATATCTAGGTGTCACCATTGACTCAAATCTAAATTTCCGTAAACATATCGAATTACTGTGTACAAGAGTGCGCAAATTAATATATGTTTTTAAGAATTTACGGAACATAGCCGACTATAAATTAATTAAACAGGTCTATTTAGCTTTGGGTCAATCCATTATTACATATTGCATAACTTCTTGGGGTGGTGCAGCAAAAACAATTTTACTCCCGCTAGAGCGCGCTCAAAGAGCAATTCTAAAGGTTGCTACCTTTCGCCCTTTTAGATTTCCTACGCACGAGCTCTATATAGCATGTAATGTGCTTATAGTGCGGCAATTATTTATTTTAAACAGTGCTACACCAGCACACTGCACTTCCTATTGACCCTGTACCTTCGGACAAGAGAATGAAGGACTTGGTTTGCATAAAGCCTCAAACTAGACATGCGTTTGCAAATCGTTTTTATGTGTTCTTGGGACCTTTTCTATATAATAGGCTCAACAAGGTACTAAACTTTTATAGTGTAAGGTTTACAAAATGTAGCAAGATGTTGTCGGAATATTTAATGTTACTCAATTACACACACACACAGACACAGAACAACTTCTAGAAATATTAGCATGATGATATTTAATCCTTACTTAGCTTAGTTTTAGCTATTAATGTACCATTAAGCTTTTTCTCGTAGTTGCTTATTTTATTTTTTATTTGTGTATTCATAGTTTAACTTTAAATTGTATTGTCCCAATGTAATTGGATCGTAGAGTGATGGCCTGAAACACAGGTTTAAAGTAACTAGACTATAGCGGTAGCCGTCGTGTAATCATTGCGCTCCGTTGCAATTTTTTCTTAAAAATCTAAAAACCAGTTATATCATCCTGATCCTATCATTAATGTAACTCTAAATAAGTGAATAACAAGTGTTAACGTTATCTCAACTTGACATTAGTCTATAACAAAGTTATTAGTGAAATGTTAATCGGACCAACAGTGAAGTGCTAACTAGACCAAAAATCTGTGACTGTGTTAGTATATAGCGTTTTTTTGTGCCTCGAACTCGTTATCAACTATAAAACGACTATGAACGTACTACGTAAGTGAATAACTAAGAAAAAGACTCAAAACTTAGGTGAACAAAAACAATGAGTTCGTTGCGTCCAAAGGTCAAACAAATTCAAAATAGAAATTCATAACGAACTTTCTAAATTTAATTTGATAACGCACACCTATTTCGCATAAACTTAGTATGCCGAAGTGTCTATAGTCAATGTGTTACCGACTGTGGAGATGCATGGCGCTAGTTCAAATCAGTGTTCGGTAGTTCTTCTTTTTGTGTTTTTATACTGGACAGCGACAGTACTTTTTGTGTTTTGTTTGTCGATCACATTTCATACTTGAACAGTTGTCATTGTTAATAAGCGCCGTCTATAATTTTTTCGGTGAATTCAATTAATAATCTGCGGCCTACTATCTGCAGCGCATATTAACCTACGTCCCACGATCTGTCAAAATTAGCATTTTATATTTTTGGAGCTGTCACTTTTCTCCACAAGATGGCATTGATGTGTGCTGGTTGTAAACAAATTTTGCAAAATAACCCATTCTTAGCGTGCTCAAACTGTAATTCATTGGTATGACTTGGAATGCGCTAATGTACCTCACATTCATTTTAATTCTATGACCGCTACACAAAAATCGAGTTGGGAATGTCCAGAATGTCGCTGTAAAAAACCAAAGGCAATAAACTCTGCCACACCAGCGAGCCCGATGCTGTCCCAGCACACAGAAGATAACGATACAGCTAATGTGAAATTTAGGCGAAAAACTGCGTTGCCTGCGTCCCGGTCGAGTACTCACCACCCAAACGCTCGCGGTTCAACCATGACGCATTCCACTCTTGAAACTGTCCTGATGGAGCTCCGTGCGTTCCGTGAAGAAAGTGAGATTAGGTACCATACCCAAGAAGCCTCTATAAATATAATGGCTGAAAATATAAAGGACATAAGATGTTCTTTAACCACCCTTAACAATAAATATAACATCCTTCGGACGGACGTAGACCAGCTGCTGGAGACCGCTGATGTCACGTCAAGCGCACTTACCACACTACAGCTGCAGTGTGATGAAAACACAAAAAGTATATTAGATCTGGGAATGAAAGATTTTGGCTGCGAAATTATGATCCAAAGGCAGCGTATTGATAAAATGGAAAAACAAATAGCTGTCAATGAAAAGCTATCAAGCACTTTACCCAATTTGCTTGATATTAATGCTGCTTTGTCATCATCAACTGTCCTTGGTTCCGTGTCGCAACCACTGTTAAACAGCGAGCAGACTGCAAAAAATTCTTATAATACTAGAATATTTACGACGGGGAAACCTCAAACCCGTTCTCGTCGGTCTATCATTCGTGCGACTGGTGCAGCTGATGCGGATCTGAAAACACTGGAACCTGTCAAGTATATTCATGCTTGGAACTTTCATCCGGATGTATCTGAGGAGAACATTAGGTCTTACCATCGCAAAAAACACCCAAACAACACCTTCTCCATAAAAAAGCCTGATCTTGAGCACTCCAGACATAACTGCTTCATACTGGGAGTCCCAATGCACCTGTTTGACTTTTACCTGTCACCCGACAGTTGGCCTACAAATACATCGCTACAGGAATGGTTCACCTATAAAAATGCGAGGAAGGAAACCCAATCCGCTGAAACGAGCAAATCATTTTTTCGTGCGGAAACCTAAAAAGCTAGATCTGATTTTCTATCAAAACGTCCGGGGATTAAAGTCAAGACGTTCGGAAATTAAGAATGTATTACATACTTTCCCAAGCAACCTACTAGCTTTAACAGAGACTAGACTCGATGATACCGTTTTTGACGCCGAGGTGTTCCCACAAGAGTACGCCGTGCTGCGGGGTGACCGGGTGGGGCGGGGCGGCGGGGGCGTGCTGCTGGCCGCGCGCTCGCCCTACTCACTCGCACGTTTGGACTGCAAGCCTGAACGGTGCGACGAAATAATATGTGCAATAGTTACCAAAGGCCGATTACGTTTTGCTTGTTGTGTTATCTATTTAGCACCTAACGTGCCTGATTCTGGATATTATTCTATTTTTAATTGTATGCGAAGAATTATGTGTAAAATTAGAAAACTGTCTCTAATAATATTAGGAGATTTTAACCTTTGCTCAGCTAGTGTAACCATAAAAAATGATTTTGAATTGTTTCTATCTAAATGTAATTTATCGCAGGAAAACGTGATTTTAAATGATCTTGGCAGAATGTTGGACCTTATATTGGTTAGCTCATGTGTGGCGCACAAACCATTAGATATTGCCATTAATATTAACTCGCTCTATGCTAGTTCAAACAATAACATTACCTACTGTTCAAATAACTCGCCCACTGGTTCAAGTTTAAACCGAAACTTTCGTAAGGCAGACTTTTTAGTTTTATACTCTGAACTAGCTGCTATAGACTGGGAGCCAGTGTACTCTTGTGATGATGTTAACGTTGCTGCTGACGCCTTTTATGGTTTAATTAATAATGTTATTTGTCAAACCGTCCCTCTGAAACAGTCTAAAAAAATACGACTGCATTACCCCAAATGGTTTACACCTGCCTCTATTGAACTAAAAGCCAATTAAATTATTTTTTTCTTACTACAGGCGTTTATTAAAGAGAAGTACGGAGGCAGATTTTGCTTCGTATACTAACCGCATCCAATCCAATATCAAACGTGATCCAAAAACCTTTTGGACCTTTGTGAAAAATAACAGACAGAACAATGAGCAGGCTACCTTTGGTGACTTGACACCAATGCAAGTGGCAGATGCGTTCTCAAAATATTTTAGTAGCGTTTTTTTACCTAATTTACCATCACTGGATCCTGATCGTGCTCTTGCGAGGGCGAATGCGTCTCTTAACTGCGCATCTCAGGTGGTAAATATGGATCACATCCACGAATCTGAAGTGCTTGGGGCTATGGCTCGACTGCCTCCTAAATCCACTCAAGGTCCAGACGGAATACCTCAGTATATGGTTAAAGACGGGTGCGAAATCTTTAAACTGCCCTTGACATTTATTTTCTACTTGTCTATTGCGTCACATATATATCCAACTGAGTGGAAAACATCTAGAGTACTTCCGGTGCATAAAAGCGGTCCAAAAAGTGAAATAAAAAATTATAGGCCAATAGCGGTATTATGCATATTCGGTAAAATATTTGAATCGGTACTCTATAAAAGGATTTATAATCAACTGCAACGATGGTTCGTGGATGAGCAGCATGGATTCCTGCCAAATCGCTCAACCACTTCTAATTTGCTCAATGTCACTACACTATTAGCGGAAAACATTAATGACAAAAAGCAAGTCGATGTAGCCTATTTTGATTTCCAGAAGGCTTTTGACCGGGTTGACAACGACGTTCTTTTGAATAAATTAGCCTTGGCAGGTTTCTCCGCGACGTTGCTTAAGTTCTTTGCAAATTACTTGCATGGGCCGCAAGCAATATGTCGCTTATTTAAATGCCAATTCGGAGCGCTACCCGGTCACTTCTGGCATAGGGCAGGGCACGAACCTCGGGCCTCTACTCTTTTTAATAGTAGTTAACGATCTGCCCACATATATTACACATTCCACGGTTTTAATGTACGCTGATGATGTCAAAGTTGCGTTCCCAATAGTCTGCCCTAGTGATACAGCCATACTACAGCACGACATCGATAATATTCACACTTGGAGCACAGAAAATAACCTCAACCTTAATGTCAGTAAATGCGCTATCATGACGTTCTCAAAAGCTACACAACCCTTACCCAACACCTACACTCTGAACAATGAGCCCTTGAAACGTGTTGCAACCATGCGCGATCTAGGTACAAACTTTGATCCACACTTAACTTTTAACCAGCATATAATTCAGACCTGTAACAAATCCCGGAAAAACTTAGGTTTTGTCTTGCGTCAAGCAAAAATATTTAATGATAGACAAGCCATAACCCTTTTATACAATTCATATATTCGCAGTATACTTGAAACCAATAGTGTAATCTGGAACCCACACGAAAAATCCTATACATTAGTAATTGAAAAAGTCCAAAAGTCTTTTGTACGCTACCTCTACTTAAAATTGTATGGTTATTATCCGTACTTATATCCTACACCATTTGTGCTAGGTATGGTAGCCTACCAAAGTTTAGAAGTCAGAAGAAATCTTGCCACGGTTAAATATTTCATTCGCCTTATTCGTGGTTCCCACTTCAACTCCTCGCTGTTACAGCACATTCCTTTTAATATACCTCTTCCTATCCGTCATACACTTCGCCCTCGGCAACGTCCTCTATTTTCAGTGCCTCAAATCGGTTCCAAATCCCTTAAGACCAGTCCATTGTATGTAGCTCTCACCCTTATAAGCAACATTTTATTATTTGATGATACGTTAGATATCTTTGCGACTGCTGAGCTGAGCTTCCTGAGCACTGCTACTTGTTATCTAGAGTCCATTGCTGCCTCTAGTACAATCTCTTGTGACTAATTTAATATTAATTCTTATTTTGTTTGACTTTTTAAATAATTGTGTACTTTTGTTTGTTTTTAGTTTTTTGATTTAATATTATTGTATATTTATAATTGTAAATTGATAATTTCATACTAATTCAATCTCGTTGATTATTTATATTTTTTTATTATTTTTTTTATTAAGTAATTTAATTTCTTTTCTAATCTAATTTAACTCAATCAGTGTGTATGTAATAATTGATAATTTCTAATAATTGCTTCCTTTGATTTAGTGTTATAATTTATTCTTGATTGTTTATTGATGATTGTATTATGATTTAATGACATTTATAATTTCTGTTTTTTCATTTTTTTATTTTTGCCTAGTTTGTCAGGTTTTGTTCACAGTGGTATTTTGTTTTAATTTAANTTGTCAGGTTTTGTTCACAGTGGTATTTTGTTTTTTTTTTAATTATATTTTAATTTTGTTTTTGACAGACCAATAACTTGTTTGTGTGGTTTTTTAAACTGTAAGGTCAAGTTGGTTTTAATGATAAATAAATAAATAAACCTAGATCGGGCAGATCGCTGTTTAACAATGCAATTCCGAACCACCGTTAATTGCATGTTTAATAAAAATATCTTAGTTGAGTTTATTTTTAGGCTCCATTATTGTATGGAAAATATTATTACTGCTGACTAAATGTACATTTTTGTAGACGTTTTTATTTTGAATAAATTATTATTATTATAGTTATCTGATGTGGGTACGGAAAAATAGGCTTCTTTTAAATCAATAGAGGTCATAAAGCAGTCTTTTGGTATAAGTTTGCAAGCTGTTCTAATGTTTTCCAATTTGAAATGTTCTGTGTCTATAAAACTATTGAGATTTTTCAAATTCAATATAAATCTATTTGAACCATTGGGTTTAGGAACTAGAAATATTGGAGATGTAAATTGATTTGGACAGATGGAACATTCTGACACTGTACCTAAACTAATTAGTTTTTCAATTTCTAGCTTAATTCATTATTTTTCCTTCTCTGACCATTGTTGTAGTACAGCTTGATGTGGAGGTGGAGTTTCCCAGAATGGAATCTCATAACCTTCAATCCATTTTAGAATTACTGGGTGTTTATTACTAATAATACCCAGATTAATTTATTACCCAGAAACGGACACATTAGAGACCCCTGTCTCTAATGTGTCCGTTTCTGGGTAATAAATTAAACGATTTACACTGATAACAAAGTCTATTTCTTTCACACACGATTATACAATACTGCGGTCTGGCAGGGACTGCGGGGCCGTCGAGTGGTATCCTAGTTCTCATATTGCATCTTGCTTACCTAAGCGCCGGCCCCACAATCCTCCCCTTGTTGAAAAAAAATGAAGATGACAATATAATATTAGCATAATTATTATTAGTTACCAAAGTTGTTACATTAGAGCGCACAAGGCATACAGGAATTTGCTTAGTTGCGAGATGGTTGCGCTATGCCGTCTCGTCTGCTACAAATGTGAGACATAAACATCGTCATGTTACAATTTATAAGAATAGAACAAATAATAAACTTATCATGTAACTGTATGTATTACAATTGATTCAACACTACTAAATTACTTATTAACTACGACATAAGGATTAGAAAAAAAATAAAAATAAAAATGCGTTTATGTGTAACCATACCCTTTTACCTTATATGCTAAAATCTCCTATAACCCTGCTCGTACTGTTCACTTAACAGGGGTTTTGATAACATGTCTGCACAGCTGGCTGCATGGGATTTTGTGGGGTGGCTTGAGCTGCCTGTCCCTCGGTCCACCATGATGTCATTACCTTCTTAGCGTGCTTTTTGAGACGATTGCAACAATGTTTACCGCACACACACAAAAAGAGTAACGTAATGAGAACGATTGCCAATATTACAAAAATGCTGTAATGTTCCAATTTCTTTTCTATCTCGTTAATTTCGTTTTCGTTTCCTCCCTGCTGTGTAATTATAATTTTTTCTTCCTCTTTTGACTGATTGTAACCCATGATTGTCTGTTTGGATTATCAAAGAATGACAGATGTCTTGAATTATATCAGAAGCAAATTCAAATTAATGTTGCTTCGTTACACTGCCAGATTATAACTAATGCTTAAAATTAAATATTATTTCTACTGGTTTGCTAAATATTTTAATCATTATGTTTATTTGCACATTTAAATAAGTTTACAATAAGTGGGTCACATTAAAAATCGCACGGTTGGCTTAACGTGTCGGCCGCTGCGTGTGGTTCTAGTTACGAGCGAAGGCGGTTTCGTTTCCTTATTATTATTTTCTACTTCTAACATACTGTCTAAACATGATTTATCATCGAGGTTTTCTTCCTCATTTAATATATAGGCCGGTTTGAGCCTATCTATAGACACCTGTATGATTCTATTGGGTAGCCTTACTTTGTAAACCTTATCATATCTGTTTAGTACACGGTATGGGCCATCATACGTGGGACACAAAGATTTTTTTAGGGCATCGTTTCGAATAAATACATGCTTACACGACTTTAAACAATTACTAACAAAAATTTTTCGCGAGTCGCCATCCGCTCGCGACTGAGGCCTTACCTTACCTATAGTGTGTCGCAATTCTCTTAACAACACATGTTCGTCCGTAATCTTTTTATTTTTTACATGAAAGAAATCTCCTGGAAGCCTAATTGTTTCTCCATATACCATTTCCGCTGCGCTTATGCCTGTATCTGTCCTACTTGCTGCTCGCAATCCTAACATAACCATCGGTAACTCTTCTGCCCAGTCCCAATTGGCCGACAGTCGTGCGGTCAGCGCATTTTTTAAAGAGCGATGCCATCTCTCAATTTTTCCGTTAATTTGAGGATGGTACGGGGTGGTTCGCACCCTTTGTACCCCAACTAGTTTCATAAAGGCATTAAAAAGGTCGCTTTCAAACTGCCGTCCTTGATCCGTTGTAATTCTACTTGGGCAGCCAAATCTGCAAATCCACTGCTCAAAGATGACCCTAGATACCGTATTCGCTGATATGTCTGAGACTGGTATGGCCTCAGGCCAACGCGTAAAACGGTCTATAACTGTAATGCAATAGCGATGTCCCTGCCTCGATGTAGGCATTGGGCCTATAATGTCTGTATGTATGTGCTCAAATCTGGAGCACGGTGGATACTTGGATAAGCCCGAAACTGTGTGTCTATTTACTTTTGACTTCTGACATGAAATGCAGGTCCTAGTCCAATTATTAATATCCCTGTTCATTTTTGGCCAAAAAAATCTTTTTGTAATCATCTTCCGGGTGGTACGAGCGCCAGGGTGGCTTATGTTGTGTACGCTGTTAAAGGCTAATTTTCGAAATGTAGAAGTTAAATAAGGTCGTGCGACGCCCGTGGACATTTCGCAGTATTGGTTATTATTTGGTTATTGGAACCTGGTACATGAACATACTGAGCGCCAAATTACTATTTGATTTGGTGGTAATTGGGGCTTCGGCTTCCTGCGCTTGCGCTAATTCATCGTAATCTATTGTCGTTGGGCCAGAAATGGACTCGACTCGCGATAAGGCGTCCGCTACTGCGTTATCTGAGCCGCTTATGTGTTGTATATCGCTAGTGAATTCGCTGACATATAACAATTGCCTGGCTCTTCTAGGAAGTTCTTTATCCGTTCCTATTTTGGTGAAAGCAAAAATGAGTGGTTTATGGTCTGTAAAAATAGTAACCTGACGCCCTTCAATTAAACTTCTGAAATGTATCATAGCTAGATAAATTGCTGTTAATTCTTTGTCATACGTACTATACTTTCGTTGCGAATCAGATAATTTCTTTGAAAAGTAGCCTATAGGTAACCAGTTTCCTTTGATTTTTTGTTGTAAAACCGCTCCGACGCAAGTATCTGATGCGTCTGTCATTAGACCTAATGGTGCATCTGCACTTGGGTGCGACAGTGTAACGGCGCTTTTCAGGCTTACCTTGCACTGCTCGAATGCCTCTACACTTTTTTCATCCCACACGATTTGCGTCTGATCCTTTTTCCTTGTGTTATGTAAAAACTTGTTTAGTTCTGCCTGGTGTGTAACTGCATTAGGTAAATGCGACCTGTAAAAGTAATTAATCATTCCCATAAAACGCCTAAGTTGTTCAACTGTTACTGGTCTGGTAGTTATTGCTATTATCTTATCAACTGTTGGTTTGATACCTTTTCCCGAGACGTTGTACCCTACCTAAAAATTCGACCTCTGTCTTTCCGAAAACGCATTTATTTAAATTAATAGTAATACCGAACTCATGTAACCTTTTGAAGAGCGCTCTTAAGTGTAGTTTGTGAATATTGACATTTTTAGACGTTAGCAAAATATCGTCTATAGACGATATTTTGCTAACGTCTAAAAATGTCAATAATAACAATATAACAATATATAACAATTTTTTGTTATATAGATATAACAAAAAATTTTTGACTCAGCGTCTTCGTCCGACACCCCCATTTGTTCTATACCTTTTAAAACTTGTTGGTCCATGAATCTTTGGAACGTTTGCGCGGCGTTTCTTAATCCAAAACTCATACGGGGAAATTCATAAAGACCAAACGTAGTAGTGATGGCAGTTTTCTCAACATCTTCGGGTGCCACAGCTATATTATGGTAAGCTCTATTTAAATCTAGCCGTGTATATACGCGTTTACTTGGCAACATATACGTAAATTCTTGCAATCTAGGTATGGGATATCGGTCTGGTTTCGTTATCGCGTTAAGGGCCCTGTAGTCCCCGCAGGGGCGTATATGACCGTCTTTTTTTGGAACTACATGCAGGGGCTAGCCCACTCACCTTGCCCTGGCCTACAGATCCCCAGCTCTTGCATGGTGCAAAACTCGTTTCTAACTTTCTTATATCGGTCCGGCGGCAGCGGACGTGGGCGCGCATATACCGGCGGACCGGAAGTGACAATATGATGGTAGACTGCATTCAGTCTACCATCAGCAACGGAATGTCCCTATAAGCGATAGGCTTTGTAATGCCTGAGAATTTTTCTAACATGTCGCTGTACGGATCGTTATTTAATATACTCTTAATAGAAGGTTCGTCGCACTGTACGATAGACCCATCCGTGCGAAAATTCGTAACGCTATCTATAAGTCTCTTATGATATAAATCTATAACTAATTTGTAATGTTCAATAAAGTCGGCGCCCGAAATGGCCTGCTTGACCACACACACAATAAAAGCCCACTTGAACGCTCTTCGTAATCCTAAATTTAGTTCTAAAGTCTTAACTCCGTATGTCCTTATTACGGTGTTATTTGCCGCATATAATTTGTAATCACTCACTGAACGCTCATACTTATAATAACTTACTGGTAGGACCGAAACGTTGGCTCCTGTGTCCACTAGGAAGCGAGTTCTAGACGTCCTGTCCATTACACACAGACGGTGATTTGCGCCCAACTCCCTGCAGTCCCCCACCGAGCTGGACTGCACGGCGTCTAGTTTTCCGCCGGAGCTGCTGCTCTGGGCTCCTTCCAGTTGCAGGGCTGTTCACACATCCTGGCACGGTTCCTCCAACGGTAGTGGTACCTGCACAGCCACCCGGGGCTTCCTGGAGTTCTCGGTTGTCCCCGAGACTGTGACCTAGACCTTTGCCGATTCCATGCCCCTCTTCTATTCTCGGTCCTCCCTCTTATCTCGTTCAATTCGAGACGCAACTCCTTCAGTTCCGTGGTCACCTGTCTTAACTGGTCTGATATGTCCGGTGTCGGTGTGGCAGATGCAACAGCAGCCACTTCTCCAGTTCGCATATTTTCCATAATTTTATCTGCCAATTTTGCTAAGTTATCCAGTGTCATATCCGGTGCTACTGATAACACAGTTTTCACTTCGGACGGCAGCCTTGTAATCCAGAGTCGCCTTAGTGCGTCGTCCGAAACTTGGGTGTTGGCTGCTAGTGCTGACATCCTTCTCAGAAGCTGTGATGGGCGTTGTGATCCTAGATCCATCTCACCTACAAGCTTGTCAAACTGCTTCTCGGCGCTTTCTTCAAAGGTTGCTAATAGCCGTTCCTTAATTGTATTAAACTTGTTATCTGTTGGCGGAGCATAAATCAGATCGCTTACTTGTTGTAGTGCTTCACGATTTAATTTCACAACGACCATATTGTATTTCGCGGCGTCGCCTTGCTTTTGGGGGTCCATCACCGCGTCGAATTGGGCAAACCATAGCTTCGGCAGATCAGTCCAAAACTCCGGTATTTTTGAGGCTACGCTGATGCTGGCTAAGTCACCACTTGGCGGCATATTTGAGCTTGACGGTAGGATAGGTTTTTGACCTTGCTGATTTGCGTTAGCCATTGCCGAGTCTATTACGCGCGTATAAAAAATATTGCACTTATCCCATTAAGTGCTGAACTCGGTAGTCAGCTCGTATCTATGTTGTATTTGCACAGTGCACTATTTATCACGATAAAATTTGTCCGCATAAATGTCAGAAGGAGTAATTAAACGTCGGGGTCACCAATGTAGGGGTCTCTAATGTGTCCGTTTCTGGGTAATAAATTAAACGATTTACACTAATAACAAAGTCTATTTCTTTCACACACGATTATACAATACCGCGGTCTGGCAGGGACTGCGGGGCCGTCGAGTGGTATCCTAGTTCTCATATTGCATCTTGCTTACCTAAGCGCCGGCCCCACACTGGGTCACTGGTTATTTCGCACCAGTTATTTCTAATGTACTAAAGTCTACCTGCATGTACCTGTGGGTCTATCTGCGGTATCTGAACTTGGAACTGGATTGGGCTGGCTTCTGGGTCTTCCAGCGTGTTTGATCCTGTCGAGGTTGTCTCTGATGCTGGTGTTGTTGAGGTTGATGCCCGCACGGGCTCGTTGATGTTGTTGGTACTGCGGCGGGCCTCTCCAGTTTAACTGTTTCTTCTGAGTCCCTGGTTTGAATGTTTTCTTTTCCGTTGTTTTAATCATGGAGCTTGCTTTTTGGATAGCTTGTGCAGCTCTAATTTTTTCCGCACAGTCTGTCCCGAATAATGTCTCGTCTGGTGTTGCTGTTCTTACAGCATCTTGTACTACCTTATTGACACCAGCCAAAGCAAAGAATCTTCTTGAAGAGGAGTTCTGGTAATAAATTTCGGCAGCTAATTTTGCTGCATCACTTATTTCTTCGACAAGAACTTTACTACTTATGTTCATCTCCATTAATAAAAAATAAAAAAAAATAAAAAAAATTATATTCTTCCACAAATAACATTTATAAACTAACATAATAAGGAAACAATTACAATTATGATTACGACAATGTTCATTTGTGGGAGACTGGTGCCTAAACTAAGCCGTGACTTGTATTTTAGGACACCAGGGACTCCCCTCTACAGGCAAGGTAGACAAACAATGTTTAGCAAAAATTTAGATTTAATGTTAAAACAATTTGATGGAAGAAAAAAAGAAAAACCAAATAACATAAAAGAAAGTAATAATAAAATCTATTTGTATGAAGTGTAGTGGAGTAACAGGTACGTGTGGGGTATGGATGAGGAGTATGTATATCGTGCTTGTCTGTGATGTGTGTGTATGTGTGAGTGTGTTTGTGTAAGTAGTGTTGAGAGGGTGAGAAGGCATGTGAGTGGGTTACGTCTTACTAGAAGAATTGCAACAAAAAATGAAGAAAAAAAAATATATATAGGTAGAATTACTCATTTAATACCTAATTACGTTTTTATTACTAGTAGTTCCTCTGTTTTTGTGTAATCCAATTTTAGTAGCCAGTTAGTTAATATTAGTTTACATTTAGATTGATTGTAATTAAAAATACCTAATTCCTTATTTAACTTATTGTAGAGTACAGGTCCTCGGAAAGAACAAAATTTTTGGGCAAAAACTGTTTTAGATTTAATGGTGCTACAAATTGCATATTGTCTCCTCGTTGTTAATTTGGAAAGATCGAAAGAAGATGAACCCGAATGTTGCCTCAGAATT
>NDFZ01002159.1:4290-16765 GCA_002192655.3 Mamestra configurata | reverse complement strand
AAACAAAACATTTATTTGTTCAAGTGTAGATAACGTTGAAGATAACATGTGTCACCTATTATGTATTCTATGGTAATATTTATAAGAAATAAAATTGTTTAAAATCGGCAATAGCCTGAAAGTCAACAAAACTGACAACAAAATTACGAAAATTATTTTACTCATGGAAAGCTGGGGACGCGCGGACGGTTCTAGTAAAATAAGTCCCAGGAACGAAGCCGCGGGAAGTAGCTAGTCACCGATCACAAACAAAACAGATAATAAAATGATGGTAGTATCATGTTTGAATCAGGCGCATGAGCAAACGTTTTTAGGGTTCTGTACCCAAAGGATAAAACGAGACCCTATTACATACTAAGACTCCGCTGTCTGTTTGTCACCAGGCTGTATCTCATGAACCGTGATAATTAGACAGTTGAAATTTTCACAGATGATGTATTTCTATTGCCGCTATAACAACAAATACTAAAAACATAATAAAATATTTTTTTAAGGAGGCTCTATACAACAGACATCATTTTGCCGTTTTATAGATAATGGTACGGAACCCTTCGTGCGCCAGTCCGACTCGCACTTGGCCGGTTTTTCTATATTTGACCTTTGGTCTTTTCACTCATGTGCAACCTTTTGGTAAAGTGTGTGTGTGTGAAAAAAGACTTATTGATTCAGTAAAAAGGACTTAGAGAAAAACATGCTCACTAATTAACAAAAAACTAAGTATTCACAATGAATACTTAGTTACTTCTAAATAATTAAGCGAGCAAAAGGACCAAATAATTGAAGTGAGTTTCTTGTTACTGCAATTTGCATCATTATAAAAACGCAACGTACTTGAATTAGGTACCTATAGATACTTATCTAATTAGAAGAGTTTTTTATCACTAACTAATGTACACCACGACAAAATGTCGGATTCTCGTGTCTGCCAGGGTTACGGAATTTGTTCGAAAGATTTGTTCNTATATTTGACCTTTGGTCTTTTCACTCATGTGCAACCTTTTGGTAAAGTGTGTGTGTGTGAAAAAAGACTTATTGATTCAGTAAAAAGGACTTAGAGAAAAACATGCTCACTAATTAACAAAAAACTAAGTATTCACAATGAATACTTAGTTACTTCTAAATAATTAAGCGAGCAAAAGGACCAAATAATTGAAGTGAGTTTCTTGTTACTGCAATTTGCATCATTATAAAAACGCAACGTACTTGAATTAGGTACCTATAGATACTTATCTAATTAGAAGAGTTTTTTATCACTAACTAATGTACACCACGACAAAATGTCGGATTCTCGTGTCTGCCAGGGTTACGGAATTTGTTCGAAAGATTTGTTCGAGGATGGAAAATCATCAAATGACTTCTTCCGCTCTGGGTGGAGCGGAAGGGCGTGTCAGACTCGTACTGACTAAAACCCATCCGAGTTTCTTCTAAAGCTCTTTGCGTTCCAGTGCCACGGTGACTCTTTCGAACAAATTCCGTAACCCTGACTGGCTCTGGCTCTGGCGGGCCCCATCTACTATGCTGACATCTCTTTGTCCGAAAGAGTTATCACTGGGCATTTGAAGGACCCTCCTGCTCCGGTCAGAGCGTGAGGAGGCATTTGATGATTTCCCAACCATAAAAAAGATGGTAATGTGTGTGAGGCGAATGTTCCTTATAAAGACGGGCATCATCACCATCATCATCATCATCATCATCATCACTGCTGGACATAGGCCTCCTCCAAGTGTCGCCAGAACAACTGGTCCTGTGCGTCTCGCATGCATCGACTACCCGCGACCCTCACCAGGTCATCGGTCCACCTTGTGGGAGGCCTTTCCGGCCCCATCGACCATCTTTTCTGCGAGCAATGTGCTCTGCCCACTGCCACTAAGGTCTATATGGGAATGGGACCATCAAAGTGTCACTGCACACACTATCTGCGAGACGCAAGTCTCATTTAAAAGAGGTTGGCATGCCCTTATTCATTACTCATAAAATGTTAATTAACTTACAACATAGCTAATCACATCAGACTAATCATAAATGCTTGCGTTTATACCCACTACTGATGGTTTGGCACTAATTATGGGATGGTTACCATCCCATAATTGTCAGTCGCGAATCATCCAGAACGACAATGCGACTTTTTTGGCGTGGTTGAGTCATTTGGCGACAGACGTAAGTGAATGCGGGCCCTTATAAGAGAGTGANGACTCTTTCGAACAAATTCCGTAACCCTGACTGGCTCTGGCTCTGGCGGGCCCCATCTACTATGCTGACATCTCTTTGTCCGAAAGAGTTATCACTGGGCATTTGAAGGACCCTCCTGCTCCGGTCAGAGCGTGAGGAGGCATTTGATGATTTCCCAACCATAAAAAAGATGGTAATGTGTGTGAGGCGAATGTTCCTTATAAAGACGGGCATCATCACCATCATCATCATCATCATAATCACCATCATCATCATCATCATCATCATCACTGCTGGACATAGGCCTCCTCCAAGTGTCGCCAGAACAACTGGTCCTGTGCGTCTCGCATGCATCGACTACCCGCGACCCTCACCAGGTCATCGGTCCACCTTGTGGGAGGCCTTTCCGGCCCCATCGACCATCTTTTCTGCGAGCAATGTGCTCTGCCCACTGCCACTAAGGTCTATATGGGAATGGGACCATCAAAGTGTCACTGCACACACTATCTGCGAGACGCAAGTCTCATTTAAAAGAGGTTGGCATGCCCTTATTCATTACTCATAAAATGTTAATTAACTTACAACATAGCTAATCACATCAGACTAATCATAAATGCTTGCGTTTATACCCACTACTGATGGTTTGGCACTAATTATGGGATGGTTACCATCCCATAATTGTCAGTCGCGAATCATCCAGAACGACAATGCGACTTTTTTGGCGTGGTTGAGTCATTTGGCGACAGACGTAAGTGAATGCGGGCCCTTATAAGAGAGTGAATCCAATTTACATTGCTAAGTCAGTGTTTAGAAGGAAACCATTGATTTCAATGTGATTGTTGTCTACGAACGATGACGTATTAATCAAGATAATTTTTTTGATGATAAGTTGGCAGTTGGATGTGGTAAAGATTATTACATCGTTCTATTCCTGTTAATGTATTCTTCCATACTTATCTATTAGTCGTCATCTCAGGTAACTGAGTTTTCAAAGCCATAATTTTCATCTTTACATCATCTTTTTTTCACGTGACTTCGTCTAATAAATCGATGAACGCGGGCTGCACGCACGAAAAAAGATGGCTCATTTAACGTTACGCTCTTTGTAACGTTACGATCATTGTAAGGTTACGGTCATTTCATCAATGTTTTGTTATGGCGTTTTCACGTCAAACTATCGTCCGTAAACCGACTTTACAGACAACCAATTTTTTATTTGAGATGAGTTTGATCTTGACTCTAGTCTGGGTCATAGATGACAGAGACAAAGTCGACGATGGAGCGAGCTTAACCAGAAGAAGCCTGTTCACTCTCATTTTGAAGAGATTAGGGTTGTATGCGTTCGGAAACACTCTGCCTGCGTGCAGAGAGTTCCACTCCTTTGCTGTGCGCATTATAAAAGTAGTTAGGAAACGCTTAGTGCAAATTGGTGGAATAGCAACAAGGTAGGGATGGTAACTTGCAATGCGTCTAGATGTCCGATCATTTAGGTGACATGCGCGACTACCCAAGGGATACAAAGACACGTGTGACGCGACTCTGCCACCACGATGCGACAGCGTGTGTCTTCATAGAAAGTGATCCATAACAAATGGTCAAAAAATTGTTTGCAAATTTTGTCGGGCAACTTATGTACAAACATACCTAACCTAAAAAATTAGCCATCAAGATCTATATCATCGGCATTGGCAGTCTTGTTACACCTCCTCCTTTTTGTACCAACATACATAATATATTCAATGCAGTTTCATTAAAAGGGTACTTCACACGTTTAAAACAACCATTAAAAAATCCATAACCAATTCACAAAGCAGTTGTATGTCTGCAATAAACTCATTCTTATGAGACACTAACTTCTGCCGCCGGCTAACATACTATCGGGATAAAAAGTAGCCCATGTGCTATTCCAGACTATAATCTATCCCTGTGCCAAATTTTATCCAAATCCGTTCAGTCGTTTTGGCGTGATTGAGTAACAAACATACATTCATACAAACTTACGCATTTATAAAAGTAGAAGTAATATTTAAAGACGTTTTATTAAGCAAATGGCTTGCAGAAGTTGCAGATCTCGCCGTGGTGCTATCTCAATTATGTAATGAAGTTACGCATACATTTACCATTATAGTTTTTATGATCTATCGGTCGTAATCGCATCGCTGGACTGTGGGCGATGTAAATATTGTACAGTTGTTCGTAATATGACGTCATTTTCGGAATCAGCAAATGGTATGTTCACGAAATGTAAGTGGAAACTTTTTGGAAACGATACTGTAAAGTATACGGAACATAAAAATAAATCCATAAAACGGGACATGTGTTCGGGTATAAGTTTCAATTTACCTAATATTTTTCGAATTACGTTGGGATCGGCTTTCAAACCGGTGCAGCTGAATAGCAGTATTTCACACGGAGCGACCCGAACCCAGTAACTGGGTTGTATGTATGTAAATCGGGCTGGTTTCTGCAATTCAACGACTAAACGCGTATTTTGCGTGCAGGTGGGACAAATGTGTAATTCGATCAACCCCAGCTCCCCAGCAACGCCTTGGTGGTACTAACAGTAACTGGGTTACAGGATACTCTTTGGTAAGGCTGGTGTCAGATTTCTAAGCTTCTACTGCGACTACCTATGTCAAAGATGTTCAAATGACAGCCGGGACCAACGTCATTCCACGCACGGAGGAGTCTAGGTCCTGAACGTATTTTATGGTCACTCATCCACGGACCGACCTCGGTAACCGTTGCTTAACCTCGAAGATCGACATCGTGCGGCAGTTGTTATTTAGCCACGAGCTCTTACACGAGACATCTTTCATCAACAAAAAATTTGCTTAGCGGACGTTTAATAAAACAATCATAGTGCAAGCAAATTCGGTTTCGGAAACGAGGTCGTACCCATAGTCGGGCGCTCAAACCTGTCGGTATGGCCCACTGAACTCTTTTGTATACACACACACACACAGAGGCGGCCATGTTTGTACACGTGCGCCGAGCCTTTATTTAATGAACGTGCGTGTGTGTGTGCGATTGATGCGTTTGTCCAATGCTACACGTTTTTGATGAACGTGTCGACTTTTTTTGTGGGATTATTTTTTGTTTTGAAATGTCATTGTTTATAATGAGTGAAGTTTATTGGTAGTTATAGTTATTGTTATTAGTAGTACCTATTGGGAAAAGTAATAACAGTTAACCTGTTTTGATGATATGAAACAGTGCAGACGCTAGTTCAGATTTGCACATTTGAGATTGTATTGGGTAGGTATTACAATGAAAAAAAAAAAATTGCTATAATTTTTTAATTTTTTTGTAATGTTCTCCTCATTGCTGTCACTGTGGTTGCTGTTGTCAACAGCCGCGGGAAACCACGGCCTTTCTTGTAGCCGCAGTGCGGGCCGTTTTGCGCGATACGCTAATTTAAACGACATTATCCGACGAGCTCTCGTCACCATCGGCGTTCCAGCCGTATTCGATTCCAATGGCACGTGCTTATAGGACGGCATGTCATTGTTTCCATGGAAGGTGGGTAGGCCTTTAGTGTGGGACGCAACCTGTGTCGATACTCTTGCGCCATCCCATCTTCCTAGTTCATCGTGTTGTGCTAGTGCTGCTGCTGCGGCTGCGGAAAGCCTCAAGCGCCTTAAATATAGTAACCTTATTGGTAATTATATTTTCGAGCCGTTTGGAGTTGAAACCCTCGGGCCGTGGGGCCCTTGTGCTCACAGCCTATTCAAAGAAATTTCGAAACAGCTGTTTGACACTTCCCGTGACCCAAGAGCTGGCTTTTACTTTGGCCAGAGGCTAAGTATTGCCATTCAACGTGGCAATGCCGCCAGTCTCTTGGGCACATTACCAGCTGACAGCGTTGAGGACGAATTTTTTGATGCTATATTTTAGTTTGTTGTAACTTTAGTTTATTTGTTAATTTTAGTTATTACTTATTTGTTTTTGCACCTGCTTTATAGATTATTGTCTTTTTATTTACCTAATATATATTTTTTGAAATGGCTTCGAATTCGTAGATTAGGAAGAAAGTATTTAGTTGACTTTTATGAAATACATAGAAACACTTATGTCTATTGTTAAAATTTTGCAAGATCGCGGAAAAATTCCGCTTACCAACTAGCTAGACAATAATGTGGTCATGAGAATGAGACACATACATAATAAAATAAATAAATTAGTATTTCAAAGACAGCCAATTAATTCCTTGACATCTCCATAAACGTGTTACGAATTAAAAAATGATTATATATCGATGTAACTCACATATTAATGAGTTAGCATTTGTTAAAAAATTTAAACTGTTAACATTTCTGGAGTATTATTTATTTACTATTTTGGCACTCCCAACAAATAACAGTAAAATTTACAGTGGATTATTGACGAGTTTTATTTGACAATGACGTTAAAAAGCAAGTAGATGTCCCAAATGCAGCGCAAATCTTGTAAAATTTTTATAACGTTTTTATATGCTTAATAAAAATATGTCATGTAATGCCCCCGCCAAGACGTTATAATATTGCCTATTATTTGTTAGTTTTGAAGGAGAAACTTTGATTGTGAAACTCATTTTTCTTTTAAAAATATTAATATTTTTTATCTACTTCTAAAAATAAAACATAGAATACATGGCAAATAGACCATTGTCTGCATTCAAGACGTTAATTTGTTATGAGAACATTATTTATAGTAATGCAAAACAATAGCGGCGCTTTGTGTTAATGTATTCAAAACACGTTTTTTTAACATGAAAAGAACAAAAACAGTAATTAAAAAGTTTTATTGCTAATGAAACATATTATTATAATTTTATTATTATTATCACCGTCTTCCTGCCCTTGTCCCATGTTACTTGAAGTCGGACGTAACTTTATATCTACCGGTTGACATTTACTTCCTTTCATATCATTCCTCACAAAATCCATGCATCTTTTTTTTGGCTTGCTTTAATGATAATTTTAGAGATAGATTCTTTAAAATTATCATTACATGAATTATAATTATCTTTAAAGTTATGTAATTGGTATTATAAAACCGAAAACATATTTTAACAGAAATCTACATTCATTTATTTTTCCTGAGCATAATTCTTATCTTCTATATATGTGAATGTAATAACGCCAAAGTCAATGACCTTTTAGTTAATTCTGTGCAAAACAGGACTCAAAAGCCAACGAACATTTTTATTAAAAACGACTTAAAACCGGTCGGGGCAAGTTAAACTAAATCATTCAGGATTGAGATCAGATAAGTCTGATTATCCTTAGCCTTTCCGCCAGTGTCTGTGTCGGTACCACATCGGAACAGGCATCTTCTGGGCCTGTTCGTTCCATCCAAGACCTCATTAATCGGTTTCCATCAGGCGAGATCTGGCTCACGAGGAAAATGTACGACTAGGCCTACATAGTAAAAGTACCGTCCAAGTGCAAACGGGACTCGCCCACGAAGGGTTTTTACCTTTAATTTACTTTAATGTTAAATATTTGTTGTAATGAAAACTCATTTCAACTCATTACCCATCACGGTTAATGAGATACAGACGCTGATTTTACACTTGCACTAGTAAAAACACTTTTTTATTTAAAGAGCTACTTATAAGATTTACACATTATTTTATGTGAAAAATAATGTTTTTTTAGGAACAAGCCCGCCACACTATGAAGCCTTGAAAAAAAACAATCATAAAAAGAACAGCAGAGAAGTAAGAAAAAAATGTAGCGTCGTCAAACGTTGTGTCGGCGTCAATGGACACAAACACACTCGTAGATACTTGATGCAATGCGTTACGTGTGATCTCGGATGACCGGAACACAGTGAGCCAACCTTAGTTATGTCATCGACCTCGTATCTTGGCGAAATTGTCGACTCAAGTGGATAACGACATTTTTGTTAATCAGTGTTCTAATGACGAAGCCACTGGGTCTTGGTCTAGGTTGGTGTAAGGTGAGAACTAGGAGGTTATGATCAGCAGTACCTCTCACCGTGTAAGCCGAGGTGAAGTGAACGTGAAGTGAGCTGTCAATCTTTACAAACAAGATGGACTGACTGTTGACTTCAGCTTACTGCATCTCAGTTTCAAGATCCGGGAAGTAAAATTTCTCTAGTAGGCAAGTGGCCGCCCTGAGGATCTAGACAAAATGCCATTTCAGCGAGTGAATCAAAATGCCAAAATATAAGGGATAGATCGCGTGTCATTTTGACAGCGTTTGTCACTTCCTTACATTTTGACGTTTTGAGAATCGCCTTCGCTACGCTACCGCTGACAGAATGTCACTTGTCTAGAGCCTCAGAAATCACTTGATGAAAGGATTGCTGATATCCAACAGTTCATATTTTTTCTTCTTAGCGTGTCGGTGGCAAATAAACTTAGTCAGCCCAGTACTCAGCAACGGCAGCACCGTTCTCTGACGCAGTCATACGGTCCTCATATGTGCAGGTGACAGGGCATGCGACGCAAGACAAGAGGTGGGCCATGGACTGCGGAGCGACGCCACACAAACACAGGAGATCAGAGCCATCCGAGAACCTCCACTTGAGGAGGCTTTAATGAAGCCGAAAATTCATACTGGGCTTTTCCTAACAGCTGAACCACATTGGATCCCATGCAAGCCTTTGGCTGCTTCTGGCTAACATTTACTACTGGACTAATTTGATTGAAATATTAGAATGAAGATCGGTATTCTGCGTTAAAGTCTTTTCCAGCTCCAAGAATTTTGTTACAAGAATTCCCTGGAATTCTATGTTTGGGTGCATGAAAATTTCAAAACACTCTGTGTTGGTCTTGGATCTCAAATGGTAGTATATTAATTTCTTCGCAAATGATAACGAATATGGTTCCGTTTTTAGGGTTCCTTACCCAAAGGCTAAAACGGGGCCCTATTACTAAGACCCCGCTGTCCGACCGTCTGTCTGTCTGTCTGTCCGTCTGTCACAAAGCTGTATCTCAAGAACCGTGATAGTCAGACAGTTGAAATTTTCACAGATGATGTATTTCTGTTGCCGCTATAACAACAAATACTAAAAGACAGAATAAAATAAATATTTAAGGGAGCTCCCATACAACAAACGTGATTTTTTTGCCGTTTTTATAGATAATGGAACCCTTCGTGCGCGAGTCCGACTCGCACTTGGCCAGTTTTTTTTTAAGTTTAGACAGAGCGATTTAAGAATATTGTTTGTTAAATCATAAATACATATATTATATTATCACTCGTGCGAAGGAAGTGCATGTCATAAAACACGGAAAAAAAAGAAATGACGATCTGTCGCAACACAATTAACAAAAGACTGACGTATTCATTATAATATCGATATCTTACATAAATAATTGAAATGTCACACCGTCACACCGTGTGATGAGTGAAAGTGACAGCCATGGTGGCTCGTTACGGTGTCATAGACAGCCAGTGGACAGGGACGAGTGAATACATAATTAGGGTATTTGATCGGTACGGTGTGTCTTCCTGTGTGTTTAGTTGGTAGAGGAAGTGCTCTAAAGGCTCCCATAGTAAGACGCTGGGGCAACCATAAAAAATATCTTGAAATAATTTGTTGCTGAAATTGTTCATATCTATGAAGGTGTGTTGTCCCATTGCGTCTGCCTGCAGAATCTTTAACTGGGGTTGGAATTTTGGGGGTATGACAAGTGGTCTTCGAAATTCCTGGTGATAATTTTTTCCATTTTTCTGCCGGAGGAAAGAATATTCCGGTTTGACAGTTTTTATTTAGAAAATACTTGTCAAACTGTCGTATAATTTACTATTTTTTATTATAGACGATGCAAAGTTTAAGTATAAATTGTAATCATTCCACCCTGTAGTAGTAGGTACTTCAATCACCTCATTATAAAAGGATGTTTAAAAGAAACTTCTAAAATAACATAATAAGTACCTACCACTTCTCTTTTCTTAATAGTACAAAACAAAGAAAGAGCGTTAAACGAGCTATGTTTGTATCTATACAATCTGCACCCGTGTAAAGCCGGGATGAGTCACCAGTTCACATTTTTTTCGATTCAGCCAGATACATAAAAAAATATTTTAGAAGACAATTTTTTTTGTGTTTTATTTTACATCTTGAGTTGCTAAAAGAGTTCTTGCCATAACATAAATGAACACCTACTAAACTTCTTTATTAACGAGTGAACAAGATGTCGAAAGCAACAAAAGTACCATAGAGCATAGAGCCCAAGGTGGCAATAGAAGGGTAAAAACACCATTAACTGTAACTACTTTAATACCCTTGAAATAAATCAAATTGCAGACGAAATATTTGCATTTACATATCGTTGCATGACATGCATTTAAAATATAAATATTTTTAGACGTTTAGAGAGAGGCCGGACGACCTTACAGTAAGGTTATGGTGGATAATAAATTCGGATAAGATTATTGATACTTACTACCGCCTAGGGATGGACAGAAATAGTTTTATACCTTTAATTTTGTAGAAAGATGACAAAGAAAAGTTTTATGGACAATGTGTAATATGAAAGAGAAGCGAGTCAGTGATATGAAAAGTTCTGTTGATAGGCAAGAATCATCATCACCATCATACCAGCCGAAAGACGTCCACTGCTGGACATAGGCCTCCCCCAAGGGGAGAGGGTTGCCATAAACACAACGCTTCGCAGGTGGGTTAGTGATCGCAGTGTAGCTGTTGCAATGCACAGAAGCGCAGAGAATGCTGCTGCCCATTCTCTGGTGAGTCCCTTAGTCGCCTCTTACGACACCCACGGGAAGTGATGGGAAGGTGCTATTCTTTTACGTCCGACACCATACAGAACAATTGGACAGAATGGAGGAAGAAAACGCATTGTGCCGAGCCCAAGTAACATGGGATGAGAGCAGGAAGATGATGAAGAAACTGGAACGAACGTGGAAGGTAAACAAATGCTATCGAAAATAGAAAGAATTCGATGGCAATCGTTTACCTACCACTTGGACAATCAAAAAGGTTCTGCTTAAAAAAAACTTTTTTTTATTTTTTAAAATTATTTATTTATTTAGCTTTAATTACTTTCTGCACTTACAGTACGAACCAACACGTACAGAGAGTCATAATCTTATTATAAATTAGATATTAAAAAATTGAAAAGTTACACACATAGGTATGAAAAATTAACAAGAAATACAGAATAACAAATTATTTACCAATAATAAAAACAAATAATTAATTGCTGGAAATAATAAACAATAATAATAATCAAATAATAATAATATGTCAATCATAAAATACATTTACTTAAACACTAAAACTTTGTATCTTTGAATTTTTTGGTTTTTTTTGTTATATTTTTTTATATTTGGATGAGCCAGCCCTGCTACTGCCGGATAGTCGTAGTAGCTTTCAAAGGTCACTCTCGAAAATGACCAGTTATGATGCAAAGACTGTTACTTAATAATTGTTATGTATGTAGATATATGTATGTTGTGAGGAGGCCCGAAAGTTCAAATGCTGACATAAAGACTTTTCAATGTCATTTTGGTGCACGCGAACTTAAATGTTTGTTTAGAGAAAAGAGTTTTGTAATCGGTTCTGCTAAGGGTGTGTTTATGATCCGCGGTTAACTCATTAAAAACATGAGTTTAAAACTCCCGAAAAATGCGTTTTTCGACCAATATTTAGCTTGATCAATGGACACACAATTTAATTTTTTTAAATATTATAGTTAATAACTAACAATTGATCGAAACACGCATTTTAATTAAATTAAAACAATTTTTAAATACGATTATCGTTGAGTTAGCTACGAAACAAAAACTCGCCCCGAGTGGCCCTTGGACGCATTAAAATCACCGAATCGATCAGCCAGTCCTGGCCATTGGTAAGGTAACTGTCATTAAGAAAAAACAAAAAAGAAATACATAAGGTCTATGCTCTTCTCTTTATAAGTTCGGGAAGTTTTTGACGGGATTTTGTCGAGTGAACTTTAGCGGCTGTTTTAATTATTCGTAAATTGATTGAATTGAGTTTTGTGTCTCAAGTGGCACCTGGAAAATATGTGATTAATTGAAACAGGCGCGATCTCGGTTAAGTGGGGCTGAGAATTTTATTGTAGTATTGACTACCTCACTCGAAACTTGTCGAGAAGGCCGAATCGATATATTTGTTGCCAGATACTCCAAAAACCATTAGAATGTGTTACATAGGCAATATTGCCAGGGTTGCGGAATTTGTTTGAAAGAGTCACCGCGGCCCTGGAACGCAAAGGGCTTTAGAAGGAACACGGATGGGTTTTAGTCAGTAAGAGTCTGACACGCCCTTCCGCTCCACCCAGAGCGGAAGAAGTCATTTGATGATT
>NDFZ01002158.1:5383-16754 GCA_002192655.3 Mamestra configurata | reverse complement strand
AATTCGCTTTGGTCAATTGAAATAACTAGGATTTGCTTAGAAACCTAAGCTTTGTAGGTTTGTTTAGTGACCCTTTTAAGAGCGTTTACGCTGTACAGCATTTCATACAAACTTTCAAGTCCTTATTTTTCGAAATGAATGTACCGATTTTAATTAAATTTGGTAAGCATACGCTAAATATCCAGGTCTAAGTAGTTAGTAGAGAACATTTCCAAATACTAACTATTTAGACCTGGATATCTAGCGTAAAAAAAACAATTTTCATTAAAATCGGTTCATTCGTTTCGAAAAATAAGAAAATTAAAGTAAAGTTTGTATGAAATTCCGTACAACCGTAAACGGTCTTAAGAACAATTTATGCAATGATATAGATAAAGACGACTTAGACGTTTCGAATTAACCGATTATTAACAGATAAATATTTTTTTTATAGGTTTTGATACAAAAACAGTCAGAACCGGTTTCGACTTGTTAACAACTTTGACTGTAACTACAATACCGCGTTCGGCTCGCGGTGACAATAATTGAGGGACGAATTTGATGGGTTGACGTCAGCACACGTTTACATACTAAACTGTGCATATAAAACAGTCCTGTGATCGACAGACTGACAATGCGCAGCCAAAGTAATGAACATAGGAATATGGAAGTTTTATGGTATTGGCAGAGTAATGGCGCAAAACAAAAAAACTTTTTGCAAGTCAGCCAGCAGTATTTATTATCAATTTATCACAGAACACTGGCATGCATGCAAAATTATAAAATTTCACTTAAATTCCTTTATAATAGTATAAGCAGTACTTAATAAAACTATGTTAGTGAAGACAAATTTGAAGATTTACATTTGATTGGTTTGTTACCAATCTTTTTTTTTGAGATGAGTTTGCTCTTGACTCTAGTCTGGGTCATAGATGACAGAGACAAAGTCGACGATGGAGCGAGCTTACCCAGAAGAAGCCTGTTCATTCTAATTTTAAAGAAATTAGAGCTGTATGCGTTTGGAAACACAGACGTAGGCAGAGAGTTCCACTCCTTTGCTTTGCGCATTATAAAAGACGTTTGGAAACGTTTAGTGCGAATTGGTGGAATAGCAACAAGGTAGGGATGGTAATCGATGGAGCAGACATGTGGTAGAGTGGAGACCGCGTATGGGCAAACGTAGTGTGGGACGCCCTGCGGCACGATGGATCGATGATTTGAAGAAGGTGGCTGGCAGCGTATGGATGCGGACCGCTCAGGACCGGGATGGTTGGCGATCTTTGGGGGAGGCTTACGTTCAGCAGTGGATGGCAATTGGCTGATATGATGAGGGATGGTAACTTGCAGTGCGTCAAGATGTCCGATGGTAGAAACTAGGCAGATGCACGTATCCTTTCGACGATGATAGAGAGTAAGAGTAAGTAGCGTTAATTTTTAGCGTTAGTTTGTATATTAATGAAACATTTTGGTATGATATACAGGTGATTTTTTAAAATGTGCGTGGATATTCAAATCCGAAACTATGAGGAATATCGAAAAACACTGAAAGGAGTAAAACTAAAACTGCATTATTAATGTAAAAGCTTCCCAAATTAATTCTACGGGCTTTTAATTTTCGCGAATGCCACAAGATTCATTGAGCGAGCGATCATCAAGCGCCGGGGCACAATGGCGACGGAGGCAATTCGCGCGAACTGGCTTGTAACGTCACAACCCAGAATGGCCGTCAACGGATTATTTTAATATGGGGCTTTGTTTTTTTAAATACAGTTTTAATTTAAATTCGGAATTTTGGAGGGGTTTTATTAATGTTTCAAAGGTTTTTGTGGAACGTTTTAGCTGTGGTTACGTGTCGAAAAACTTATTTACATTTCACTGTTTAGTTTCGTGAACCGATTTAGGGTTGAATTTATTTTCCCATAGGAGGTGTTAAAGATGTACCAAGGACCTCGGTGCGTTATACCTTTTACGAGAGACCCCAGTAGTATACACTCGGAGTAAATGGAGTGTGTGCTATTCCGGACTAATTATATATTAGTCCGGAATAGCACACACTCCATTTATTCCATCTATGTATCTATCTATGTAACAAATTTCATTAATTCTAAATCCGTTGATCCGTTCGGGCGTGATTAAGTCATAAATGTCCATCCAAACTTTCGCATTTACAATAGTACTAGCACTTCGCTCGCGACTTCATCCGCGCAGACTTAGTACTTTCCTCTTCAAACTTTGACGCCCTCACCCCGACCCCCTTTGGAGGAAAAACGTTAGTCTTGCAATATTCTGACAGGTTTGCGGAATTTGTTTGAAAGAGTCACCGCGGCCCTAGAACGCAAAGGGCTTTCGAAGGAACACGGATGGGTTTTAGTCAGTAAGAGTCTGACACGTCCTTCCGCTCCACCCAGAGCAGAAGAAGTCATTTGATGATTTCCCGTTCATTAAAAAAAAAAAAAAATTATAGACATTTCGTTTCAAACCAAAGTTTATTTATATAAAATTTATAATAAACTTGTTGGTAGTTATATTTTCGAGCCGTTTGGGGTTGAAACTCTCGGGTCTTGGGGTCCGAGTGCACATAACTTATTTAAAGATCTCTCAAGGCGCTTAGTTGACACTTCACGTGACCCAAGGGCTGGCTTTTACCTTGGTCAAAGAATAAGCATTGCCATACAACGTGGCAATGCCGCCAGTCTATAGGGTACACTTCCAGTCGACAGCGATGCGGATGAATTTTTTGACGCCATATTTTAGGGTTTATTTAGTTAGGAGATTTTATTTTTATTTCAAGTTTATTTTAAAAATTGTAATATTGGTAGGCTCCTGTTTGCCTCTAACTTACCTGATGGAAAGAAATGATGAAATGAATGAAATCAAAGATCCCCAGGTTTTAGCTATCAGAAAACACAGACTCCGACAGGGAATTCTACGGGTGGTCTTTTTCCGACTACTCTTCTCACATACAAATTTTACCGTAACATACCATTGCACGTGTAAGCGGCCACATCATTTATACCTGTACTTGTTAATGCTTGAGTTTGTTTGTTTTTGATGGCTTAATGGAGTGTGCTAGCTAACAACTGTCAATTAATTTCATTTAAAATTTGATTTACATATTAGATATATTGTTTTTCTGTGTCATGTTTTGTAAACTTACTTGGCATACTACTGTATAAATTTAAGTTTTTAAAACTTAACAGACAGATGTGTTGCTGGGGAGTTTGTTGCGCCACTTCTTCTTCACTAGGAAGTGGTGACGGGCGGGCGTTTTGGGGGACTGTCTTTATGTAGAACTTTGACATTCAAAAAGTGCTGGTACTCAACCTAATTTCAATAAATGACTTTTGTGTTTTCATTACAACCAGGTTTTTCAAGTTACCTTTGAATTATCAACTATAAACAAAAAATCACTTCAAACTTATGCTCAAATCGCTCTTCCACGTCTAAAGTCTCTATTAATGATAATAAAACCTCTAGGAAAAGATATGAGTCATCATGGCGTCGTATTTACCCACCCTCCTCATACGCCTTTAATCTTTGCCGCGCAGTAAGGGGCACGACTCGGTTATATTACGTGTAATGTAATCTGCTTTGAAAGAGGCTGTTTGTTTCATTATACGCCATTCTTTTAAGATTTCCTTTATGGAAAATGTGATTTTCTTACGTGGAGTTGAGTGGCTTTTTAATCTTTACTTACATACATATATACATGTGACATGATTTTATGTTTTGTATTGTGTGTCTAATTTTGTTATAAATTGTTTTTGTAAAATTTTAATTTACATATTTAATTTACATAGTAATGACATTGTTTATGTAATTATAATGTGTATTTGTAAATTTAATTTATTGTTGATTATTTTAATGTGATGTGTTTTTATTGACTTTTAATTTTTATATAATGTTTGGACAAGGTTTTTTTTTTTTTTTTTTTTTTTTTTTTTTTTTTTTTTTTTTTTTTTTTTTTTTTTTTTTTTTTTTTTTTTTTTTTTTTTTTTTTTTTTTTTTTTTTTTTTTTTTTTTTTTTTTTTTTTTTTTTTTTTTTTTTTTTTTTTTTTTTTTTTTTTTTTTTTTTTTTTTTTTTTTTTTTTTTTTTTTTTTTTTTTTTTTTTTTTTTTTTTTTTTTTTTTTTTTTTTTTTTTTTTTTTTTTTTTTTTTTTTTTTTTTTTTTTTTTTTTTTTTTTTTTTTTTTTTTTTTTTTTTTTTTTTTTTTTTTTTTTTTTTTTTTTTTTTTTTTTTTTTTTTTTTTTTTTTTTTTTTTTTTTTTTTTTTTTTTTTTTTTTTTTTTTTTTTTTTTTTTTTTTTTTTTTTTATTTAATATGGGTTTGCTCTTGACTCTAGTCTAGGTCATAGATGACAGAGACAAAGTCGACGATGGAGCGAGCTTACCCAGAAGAAGCCTGTTCACTCTAATTTTGAAGAGATTAGGGTTGTATGCGTTCGGAAACACAGACGCAGGCAGAGAGTTCCACTCCTTTGCTGTGCGCATTATAAAAGACGTTTGGAAACGTTTAGTGCGAATTGGTGGAATAGCAACAAGGTAGGGATGGTAACTTGCAGTGCGTCTAGATGTCCGATGGTAGAAGGGGGCCGGTGGGATGAGATCGTGGAGTTCCTGGACACTCTCCCCGAAGTACAATCTGTAGAAGACCGACAAGCAGGCAACCTTGCGGCGATGAGCCAAGCTGTGAAGCTTGGCATCCACCAGTCTTACGTCGCCAATGAGCCTTTTAGCTCTGTGTTCCACCGAGTCAAGCGCGGCAAGTTGGTATTTAGCTGAGCCATCCCAAAGGTGGCTGCAATACTCCATGCAGGATCGGACTTGTGCTTTGTAGAGGGTTAAAAGCTGTCCAGGCGTGAAGTATCGCTTCACTCTATTTAGGATGCCCAGCTTTTTGGCCGCAGTTTGGGCTTTGTGCTCAATGGTGGCACCAAAGTTGAGACTGGTTGTCAACTCCATGCCTAGGAGCTCGAGCCGATCGGTTACAGGAACAGAAGTACCCCGAAAAGTCGGAGTTAGGTCGAAACGACTCCTTTTCGCGGTAAAAAGGCATGCTTGTGTTTTGGTGGCGTTAAAAGAGACCAGATTGTCATCACCCCACTGGGAGACAAGACTTAAGGTCAAATTTGTCCGCTCTACCATGGCCTCTCTCAAGGAACGAACTTCTTCCCCGCTGGTTTTTGCGCTAGACAAGTATCTCTCTGAAACCGAACTGTCATCTGCATACCCAACAATACCAGGCTGAAGCAGGTCATTGATGTGCAGCAGGAAAAGAGTTGCAGAGAGAACAGACCCCTGAGGAACTCCGGCATTAATAGCCATGAGGTCAGAGAAGCAGCCGTCAACGACTACTCGGATCGACCGTTCACTAAGGAAGTCTGATATCCAGCTACAAAAATCAGCTGGGATGCCATAAGCAGGAAGCTTGCTGAGTAGACTTGCGTGCCACACCCTATCAAAGGCCTTCGAGATATCGAGCGATACAGCAAGTGCTTCGCCGTGTTTCTCGATGGCTTCGCCCCAACAGTGCGTGACATACACAAGAAGATCGCCAGTTGACCGTCCCCGGCGAAAGCCATATTGACGGTCACTGAGGAGATCATTGTCTTCAAGGTAGGTCAGCAACTTACTGTTCAGTACCCTTTCCATAACCTTGCACAGAATGGAGGTAATGGCGATCGGTCGATAATGAGCAGGGTCTGCACGGTCGCCTTTTTTTGGCACAGGTTGTACATTCGCAAGCTTCCAGGATTTTGGCACCGTTCTTTTTTCAAGAGAGAGGCGGAACAAGCGTGTCAACACAGGTTTGACATAAAATGAGTTTATTATTATTATTATATATCCGTATCTATACTATTGTATATAATTATAATAGTATAAAGCTGAAGAGTTTGTTTGTTTGTTTGAACCAGGGACCGATATCGATACTCGAAGAATACCGATATTTTTAAGTAGTAAATTTTAAACAGTATCGATATCTGGAATAAATACTGGTATTTTAAATCAGTAATTTGAGTATCGATATAAAATTTCGATAATTATATCAATACTCAGTACCGATATCAGGCTACAATGTGACGTCACAGAATCTTTATTGATGATTCCTAAGTAAATATATATTTACTACATTCGTGAATCATATTTTGATCAAGATACAACCTGACACTGACCTGCAAATCGCAAAAACGCAAGAAAATTAAATAATAACGGTATTATATCGATACCTAAATACAGGTATTTATAGCAATATTTTGGTATCGGTTATTCCAAATTATATCGGTATTCAGTCACTGGTTTGAACGCACTAATCTCTGGAACTACTAGTCGGATTTGGAAAATTATTCTAGGTCATGATAGCCACATTCATGAGGAAGGGTATAAGCAACGAAAAATATACGGAAACGAAAAAAAACGGGGGAAAAAATTGAAAAATCTTAATTGCTGCTGAAATGTAACCTTATCTAGAACCAAAAGGAGCATTGCATAATATATAATTTATAAAATTTGTAACCTAAATCAGTTAAAATCGTTAAGGTATCACCATCAAAATAACCATTCAGACGAACTAGTAACCTACTCCATTTTGAAGTCGATTAAATAGTAAAGATAAAATATTAATGAACGCTGGACCGATGCAACCTTTTCGCTTTATCAATCTGAAAAAAACGAAACCCGAAACCAAAGGGTAAAACGGAACCCTATTACTAAGTCCGTCTGTCTGTCCGCCGGTCACCAGGCTTTATCTCATGATCCGTGATAGTTAAGACAGTTGAAATTTTCACAGATGATGTATTTCTGTTGACGCTACAACAAAAAAAAAACAGACTAAAATAAATATTTAAGGGCAAAAATTTTTTTTTGCCGTTTTTGTAGATAATGGTACGGAACCCTTCGTTCGCGAGTCGAACTCGCACTTGGCCAGATTTTTTTAATACACTACCTACTCTTCAAAGTTGTGCTTTTAATCTTTAGTAAGTAAACAAGAACAATTTTGATTAATGACTGACTTCTCAAAAGTCAAAAGGATAACAAATGTTAACGACATTATTAAAAATGTTCAACAAAATAAAATGCTAACGAGACCTGCTACAAACTCATGATTCGATTGAATGAATGAATAAAATTTTATTCTTATTCATTCACTCGTTCACGTGACCGGGCCCATTATGTTGCTGCCGAATTTCACCCCCTTTTTGAACAAAATGGAGCGATTAGGGGTGGGTTTTCACCCCCTAGCCGCTACGTTTGAATGTTCGAGTAGTAAAGAGTGACAGGTAGTTAAAACCTTCATTTCTAGGCGTTGAAGGAATATGGATCATAAGTGATTTTACGTACGATTTCACCTGAAAGTATGTAGCTGTTTTAATAAATACTTAACTAACTATATACACTAGAAATAAAAATAATAACTCCTAACTAAATTAACCCTAAAATATGGCGTCAAAAAATTCATCCGCAGCGCTGTCGACTGGAAGTGTACCCAAAAGACTGGCGGCATTGCCACGTTGTATGACAATGCTTATTCTTTGACCAAGGTTAAAGGCAGCCCTTGGGTCACGTGAAGTGTCAACTAAGCGTCTTGAGAGATCTTTAAACAAGTTATGCGCACTCGGACCCCACGACCCGAGAGTTTCAACCCCAAACGGCTCGAAAATATAATATAACCAACAAGTTTATTATATTTCCGCCGCTTGAGGTTCTCTGCAGCCGCAGCGGCAGTGCCAGCATAGCACGAAATTATGTATTAAGTTAGAAACAATCTTTTGCCAGTAGCAAAATCAAAATCAAAAGTTATTTATTCAAATTAGGCTGAGTGCCAGCACTTTTTTAACGTCAAAGTTCTACATAAAGACAGTCCCTCAAAACGCCCGCCCGTCACCACTTCCTAGTGTTATAGCTGGGAAGAAGAAGTGGCGCAACAAACTCCTCAGCAACACATCTGTCTGTTAAGTTTTAAAAACTTGAATTTATACAGTAGTATGCTAAGTATTTTACATTACATGACACAGAAAAATAAATTATTCGAACTGTAAAGCATCGTACTGACGGGATAAAAAGCAGTCTTGGTCTAATGGTGGCCAATGGTATTCCGATTTCCATCATAATTTATTCAGTCCTTAAGCGTTGACTGATAAACATAATTCCCCATATACAGACTTTCATGTTTATGGTATTAAGTGAACAATCAAACTGCCTTTTACTAGCTCACAAGAAATTTGGTATTTAAATAGATCGAGGAAGAGAGGAGCGACCTCATCTTAATTTGTCCACCTATACGACAATGTCCATTCTCCATTTTATTCGTGAATTAATAATATATTTTAATAATATCTTGGAACAACTCACACACGGTCATCCGATCCCAAACTAGGCAGAGCTGTGCTGATGGCAACCAGACAACTGATAAACATACTTAAATATTTCTAAACACATACATATTATAGATAAATTACACCCAGACACAGAACAAATGATCATGCTCATCACACAAAGATTTGTCCTGGGTGGGAATCGAACCCACGACCTCCGGTTTAGCGGTCAGGGTCACTAACCACTCGACCAACAGGCTAGTCAAAATTATTTGTTCGGGCTCTGTAAGATATCAAATAGATCACAAAAATACTCTATGAAGTGAGAACATGAGGTACATGTTAGAGTCCTCCAAGTGCCCATTCACCTGTACTTTGAAAGATTTAATGACTGCCACCGATACGCGATACTGCAATTAACGTAGCCACCTACTGGCCCCAAAAAATATAAAGAGTTAACCATCGACTCGAAAAACAAGTTATTGATACTCTTTATCTATCTACGTCTGTGGAATTACTTGACGAAGGCAGTATAATGTCCAATTTTAATTTAATCATCAACGGCCTATCCTTTGTGTATATGTTAGGTTTGGTTTCCAGTTGAACGAAATACAGCTGAATACCAGTATTTTATTCAGAGGAACTGTCTATCATTCTGGACTCCACAATCCAGTCGGACGATTCTGTAAACTTGTCGAAGTGAAGGCTTGAGTGAAGTGATCACGAGGTGAGCTGTCAATCCATATAATCAAGATGGAATGACTGCTCACTTCGTGATCACGTGACATCTTGATTATATGAATTGACAGCTCACCTCGTAATAACTTCACCCAAGCCTTCACTTCGACAAGTTTACAGAATCGTCGGACTGGATTGTGGAGTCCAGAATGATAGACAGTTCCTCTGAATAAAATACTGCTGTATTCCGTTCGACTTCCACATGTTTACAGAACCGACCGGCAGTTTCTGAATTACTGGATAACACTATATCCCTTGGCAATGAATTCACATACACATTCACATAAATTGTTCGTCACGTCAACATTTGAATAAAACAAAGATAATGCACGAAACATACCGTAAATAATTACCGTACGCTTCACCGCAAAGGGACAAGGGGTCAAACGATATTATATTTCCAACCCTTTCGCCCCCACCGGACGGCTTAGCACCCCACGCTGCCCAGGTGGTTTTCTATCGAGTATTTGCACAGCTAAGATACTATATTGACGTATTGAAAGAAGTAATTGGAACTGCTATTTTGGTCAATTTCTAAAAATAGCTGGGTTAATAAAGTAACCTTTTTTCGGGCATGCTATAAAAATATTGGCTAAAAGCACTTTACGTTATTATGGTCATACACACCCACATTTCTTCAGATATGAATTAAGTTGCCCATGATAAGCAGCAAATTTTTAGGGTTCCCAAAGGATAACCAACGGAGCCATAGGGCTCCGTTGGTTATCCTTTAGGAACAGCAGAGACTTAGTAATAGTACTAAGTCTCTGCTGTCCGTTCGTCCACCCGCCTGTCTGTCAGCGGGCTGTATCTCATGAGCCGTAAAAGGTAGAGAGTTGGTTGAGACTAAAATAGGTCTTATCATTGGACCAGCTTGCACAAACCCGAGTCATCTTTTAACTCCCGAGTTAAGAGATAAAAGAAGCTAAACCAATGTTGCCATTTTAATATTTTTTTTTGAGTTAACAATGTGTTAACCTTTAATTAATTGTTGTAAATAAACATGAAATATTTGTTATTTAACCTCGTGTGCTACCAACTCGTAGTTGAAAGATTACTCTGATTTCTGCAAGTTGGGCCTTACTGATTTAAGCTTTTTTTTTAAGGATGTGAAATCATCAAATGACTTCTTCCGCTCTGGGTGGAGCGGAAAGGCGTGTCAGACTCTTACTGACTAAAACCCTTCTAAATCCTTTTGCGTTCCAGGGCCGCGGTGACTCTTTCGAATAAATTCCGCAACCCTGGCTACTAATTTAAGCTACAGCACTAACTTACTCAGACATTCACGACTAATAGACAAGACTGAACATTCATTACCTTCCCTTAAAACTAAAACGTTTATATAGCCTGAAGACTTTCTTGCAGTTAGCCTTCCGCCTCTATTTTAAATCCACGACGATGTGATCACAGCTCCATAAAAGAATCACTTGTTCATGTCTGCCAGACAGTTCCGTCTGTGCACGGAAGGCGTTAATAGTCGGTGTGCAAAATAACAATATATCCTGAATGAACAAAGACTACTCCAGTCTTTGCGTGATCCTGATAAACGTTTTTTTAGGACTTGCAAGATAGCTGTAGTACGTTTACCTGTTTTTTGTTTATTTTTGTTTTCGACGGGAAACCTTCAAAAGGCGCCTGGGCTTTTGGGGTAAAGACCAGGGACTGTAGGATTTTTACCTCACTAAAACCAGCCCGGTGATCACCATCCGCACATAGGGCCCCGTTACCTCTTTGAAGACCACTCCGGAACCCCCTCTGTGCAACGCCTGTTAGGGCACATCCCTGGGGAGACTGTAAAGGGGTCTCCCCTTAGCCTCGCTGTGCACGGCAGAACAAGATCACTGTGCCACCGCCTTTCCTATGATCACTGGGTTGGCTTTTGCTCTAATAGCAAAAGCCATACTTGTTGATATTTATTTTGCAAATAGGTTACAAGTAACTATTTTACACGTCAAACATTTTTTTTTTTGGGTATAATAGTCTAGATGAGACCGGTGTTTCCTAGCTGACAACCCTGAGAAGAAACACTGAAACAATCTCAAAGGTCATAGTCTCTTTTGAAGTATATACAACTCGGACACCTATCGGATATTCAGAATTGATTGACTGACCTGTTGGTCGAGTGGTTAGTGACCCTGACTGCTAAACCGGAGGTCGTGGGTTCGATTCCCACCCAGGACAAATCTTTGTGTGATGAACATGATCATTTGTTCTGTGTCTGGGTGTAATTTGTGTATAATAAGTACGTATTTAGAAATATATAAGTATGTTTATCAGTTGTCTGGTTGCCATAGCACAGGCTCTGCCTAGTTTGGGATCGGATGACCGTGTGTGAGTTGTCCCA
>NDFZ01002157.1:0-16739 GCA_002192655.3 Mamestra configurata | reverse complement strand
TGGTAATACACTCGCCTATGTATCAGTACAGGTGTAGGAGTATGTTCGCGACAGAGACCGAAGTTTGATTCGTGATAAAATAGGTAAACTTGAAAGTGGCATGGGTGTTGCATACAAAGTTTACCAAGTGGAGTTTGTACAACTTTACCGCACATTATTCTTATATCCATGGTTATCCTATCCAATTTACCGCCACATGTCCATCGAATGCTAAATCGTACAGTAAAATGAGGTTATTCGTGCCAATAAATCACTAGCAAACCCAAAAAGTGGTGGTCAATTCGCGTTTGTGCAAAATGTGAATAAACACCTACCTACGCGATGATACGCGTGACGCTTGAAAGTTGGTAGTTGAAGGAGGTTAGGTGTTCAAAATTCGTTCAATCATCGAAACGCGAATGCATGCTCGATAAACATTTTCATTATTTTATTCTTTGTTCTATAAACAACATCCAAATGGGGAGACTTCCACATTCATATTTATAATATTAGTAGGATGTCATGTTCATTACAGTTTCAGAACAGCTCAGCCATACTATTTTTTTAATCTTCATACGCCCATTATGTCTGCTAGTGTTCCTATCTTTTCGCGTATGCACAGATCTTGGTCTCTGTAGCATACTTACTCCCGAGTCACAGGTGCACAAATGAATCAGTAGCCGCGGTCACCGTGCGGCATCGATCAATTTCGTGCAGGTTGCATTTGCAATAGTGCAACCGGAATTTCATAGTGTGCCTATTTTGATTTAGCGTTCGGTATAGTGGTTTGGTATTGTGTTTGGTCAAGTTGGCTCTATTTTGGTGGAAAGATAAAATGGCAATCAATGCTGTTTGTAGTAACTCCTGGTTATCTGTGTGAGCTGTACGAGTAACAAACGTCAAAATTATGGTTAGTGCCGATTCCTAATATGAAGTCAAATGACAAATAGTGCACGATTAATAACATTTTTATCCCAAAAGAAGCAAACTTTGACCATCATAATCATCAGTTAAAGGGCCATTTAATGTGTTTCTTTAAGTAACTTGGCCATGTAAGTATCTTCAATAAACAACCAACTTTCCGCAATTTATTCAATCGATCGAGAGGATAAGATCTCAAGCCTTACACACATTTTCCCTGTTTTTCCAAGTCTATGTTAAAATATCAAGCATATAGGTAGTACCCATTTCACGTTTGTTCAGGAGGAAATTCAACGTTCTTGCGGTGAACAGCTTCCTTTGTTCCCAAAAATAAAGATAAGAGCCCGCAAAACTCAGCCAGAACTAAACCGGCCACTAAATTTTCATTTCTGGTAAGAACCAAGGAATGGGCGGACACTCTACTTGGATGAAAGCATTACAGTTTTAAAACAACCGTTTGTTGAAGTCAATACAATATAGTACATTTTTCACTGTCGCTTTTACAGTGAATTGTGCATTCGTAAATCACCCTTACGTAACAACACGCTTGATACAAAAAGTGGGAATGAAATAAATGTACTTTTGCAGCAAGCGACAGGAGCGCTAAGCGCTTGAAGAATTTTCCAACTGGTTACGCTCTGCACTAGTTGAGAGTGTTTACGACAGATGCAATGAATATTTAAGATTATTTCGAAATCAGTCCTGGTAGCTGGCTGTTTATTTCGTGGTATTTCAATCGGAAATTATACTTTGGAGTACCTGTTCATGAGGTCTCTGAGTTTATTTATATAAAATGCAATATGTGAAGGATGAAGCGCGGAGAAGGAAAGCTCACGATCGTAAACTGTGGATTGGTCTGGGGCATATGGCGAAAAGCATATAGAAACTTAATGTTTATGGTAAAATTGTTTGAAAATTAATGAAACCTAACTGAATTTGAATTCAACGCAGGAATGGTGGTGTATCTCTATAAATGTTTGCAATAAGTAAAATACTTTTGCCTTTTTCGTAAAAAAACAGCCACGTGAATTGTTTTAATTCTGGTTAGTCAATTCAAATTCAATGGTCACATTTTACAGCACACACACAGCCTTCAGTACGTCTAACCAAATACATCGAAGCAAAAAAAAACTCTGATTAAAGTGATTTTATTTTGACCTAAAATAACAAATTGCCAAAATTTTTAGTATATTTTCGCAAGCTGATTTTTTTTCTTGTAAGTATCTAATGCGTTTTTCTTTTTTTTGCCATTTTCCTTATTTTGGTGGTCTGAATGATTTTTAAAAGTTAGTCCATCTATTTATAAAACTCTTCCGTTACTGAGTGTCTGACAGACAACACACAGCCGAAACAACTGGTCGTAGAAAGCTGAAATTTGGCATGTAGGTTCCTTCGGCAGGATTTCCCGCAATTCCTACGGGAACGGAAAAAACGTGATATGCGCGTACGAAGTCGTAAAACGAAAAAAAAAGCTAAAAGCGAGTCTATTTTAGCAGGCTAGGTAAATAAAGCGATTCTATTGGTTCTTACAAACACATCCCTCGTCACGCATCCTCGCACATCTCTGGTGGAAACGCAGCCTAAACCTTACTTTGACTCAGGGTTAGTTGCTAGCATGAGGTTTGTACAAGCGAGCCTTAATGTTTAAATTACTATACAATGTTTATATTTTAAACCCTCAAAAAATTACAACCAGTCTGAAGTCAGAGCACAAATGTCTTTTCAGATTTAGCTTTCTTCTTGTCTCGGTAATAAATAACCGAAGTAATCCTTAAAACTGTGTAACCGGTAGGTACCTACCCACGTAGCCAATGTTTTTGGTCTAACGATTGTAGTAACGTAATATACTTTAGCATTTAATTGGGCCTATACAAGCTATCAACAATTGTCTTGTTATTTTTGGATCAGATCTTAGCTTTGTTAGTTTTGACAATACTACTACCCACGCACGATTAAAACAAAGGTAATGGTGACTACTATTTGGCTGCATTCTTCATCAAAAATTTTATTTAACTCTTCTACGGTAGGCTCTTTTAAACCGACTTCAAAAAGGAGGAGGTTCTCAATTCGTCGGAACCTTTTTTTATGTATGTATGTTCCCGATTACTTGAAGATGGCTGGACCGATTTGGATTTTTTTTGTTTGAAAGGGTATACTTCCCAGGTGGTCCCATGATCATCAAGTCAGGATCTGATGATGGGATCTTGGATAAATAGAGAGAACTCTTCAAATTTTATATGCACACTTGAAGCGATTTGGGGAGTTTTTGGAAGAGTACTTTTTCGGAGTGGTCCGATTTCAATTTGGTGAAGATTTGATTAAGAACTTCGGAGATAGGCATCGGAACTCCTTAATAAATGATAGCAAATGGACTGGGATTGCTAATATTTATGTCTGTCTATTGTTTACCAGTTCATAACATAACATAACGCTGGTACGCTGTGAAGGGGTAAGCACACGTGAACCCCTAAAAGTGAAAAAAAAAACTTTTTACAAAAAAAAACAACCGACTTCCAAAATATAAAAAACACAACAAAGTATAAAATAACTTTAATTTCGGAAGTCGGTGTCAAAAAACGATAAAACAACAAAGAACACCGACTGCCGAAATTAAAGTTATTTTGTACCTACTTTGTAATGTTTTTTATTTGGAAGTCGGTTGTATTTTTTTATTAACCTTGATATGACATACATCAGTCTTGCACCTATCGGAAACCGTCACAAGCCATTTTATAATGAACAGAGGGAATACATCCTCACTTCGTCCCCACTTATTTGTGATTAAAATGCTCAAAGGACCAGTGCATATCCGCCTAACCGTACCAAAAGACCGGAGTCCTCCTCCAAAGGATTTAAATCCACTAGACCCGCCACACATCGTATTTTATTGATCAACGAATGTCGGTCACCAGTCCAACGGTTGATTGATTTTTGTTCGCAGTAACAGTGAAATTGTAACAGAATGAAATTTAATAGGAGCCGACTTTCGAGTTGTCCGTCGTATCGACGTTTCTGTGTTCCTGTTAATGGAAGTAACAAATGATTCGCTCTTTTGTTTTTAAATTGAATGGATTCTTGATTACATTGGGTAATAGCTTATCTTTACGCTTCGTTTCGTTTTTGGGGCGAGCAGAACTGTGAATGTTATTATCTTGATGGTTTTTAGTATTTACTAACAGTTTTATGAGTGTTTTACTTTTGAAAGGTGGCATACAATTTGATAGAGTTTACAATGCTTAAAATAAGAAAAAAATAGTACAATTTATGATGAAAAAAATTGGTAGTAGGTATACTGTTAAATTAATAAATCAAATAACCTTAAATAAAATATCAAAAACATTTTTTTTTCGGAGCTTACTCACTTCTTTTATCTTTAAAAGTGCCTTGAGCGATGGGTATGCAAGACTACATAACAACCCGGCAAAAAATTTAACATTCTTATTTGGCTTCGTTTATAATCTCGTACGACAGATTATTAAGCAGAGGATACTCAGAAAAAGTCGTCCCTGTTCTAACCAAATCATTCCGTAACTTTGAGGGTGTAAGTGAAATATCATTGTTCTTCAAAATATTATCATTGGAAATAATTAGGGATGTTCAGCTGAGTGAAGACTTACCATTTCATGGACTATTAGGGTGCCACTTTTATTCTATTCTATTTAAGTTTAAAAACTTAAATATATATTTTTTAATTAAAATAATGTTATTGTATAAATCTACAATCGTTAACCAACCTTAAATAATGTGGGACAGTTTCAGATTGGTATGGATTTCCATTCTAAAGGTACTACTCATGACACTGGCAGTTTGTAAGCCTATATTGCGCAGAGCTACGACAGTTCTAATTAAAAACTTTCATAACTTATTCACACCTCGTCTTAGACTTAAGGCCTTTCTAAAACGGCACGATATACCGCATTCCTGTCGCTGTGAAGAGGTGAACGATGCGGCACTTTATCGCAAATACCGGGATGTGACCGCATGCCGGTTGCACCTACTGCGGAATAGGGTGCATTAAAATTGTCTGGGGAATCCTAATGGATGCCGTCCGTCTGGGGACGACGAGAGGTTATGCTGGAATCCTAGACCTACGGACTGAAAACCATTTTTTTACGCCTTGTGTTATAAGTTTGTAGTGTATCTGTCTGTGGCGTTGGAGCTCTTAAACGGATGATCCGATTTTAGTTATTTGTTATTGTGAGACTGATAAATCAATGCAATGAATGGAATTGCAAAATATCCGTACAACAACGTACAATCCAATTGCGTAACACTTTCTAGTTCAGAAATCGCCAACTTTCGTAGAAGAAAATTCGTAACACTTCTTTCGTTTGAAATTGTTTGAAACTCAGATTACTATTGATTGATGCGTGAAACAGCCCCAGTTACTATAGGCAGAGAGCGCTGCTAAAGCCATCATCACAGATTATTCTAATTACTAACTAGTTAGCTAGTAACTATTAACTAGTTAGTAGGCAGAGAGTTGGCCGAGAAGAGGAGAAAAATATAACTTAAATCGCACATGAAGCTGCGTTCACACGATGCAAGTAACTTGATCCAGCTATTGGCTACTCGGAAGTAGTACTACTCTATTGAGCCAATGTGGTACCTTCAATTCAATCGAGCATGCTCAAACGTTAGCGTTTGAATCCAGTTGAATCCAACGACGATCTATTCTTGTGAGATCAAATACTGTCTGGTACTGAGAGTGTTCGTTGTCAATGAGGCTTAAGGTGTGTGGTTTGTAGCTTTAGATATGTCGAGTGTTCTTCAGCCAATCATATATGCACTGGTCGGTAGCGTCGTAAATTCGTTGATCGAGTGGTTAGTGATCCTGACTGCTAAACCGGAGGTCGTGGGTTCGATTCCCACCCAGGACAAATCTTTGTGTGATGAGCATGATCATTTGTTCTGGGTCTGGGTGTAATGTGTCTATAATATGTATGTATTTAGAAATATATAAGTATGTTAATCAGTAATTGTCTGGTTGCCTTNGTTGCCATAGCACGGGCTCTGCCTAGTTTGGGATCGGATGACCGTGTGTCAGTTGTCCTAAGATATTATTATTTATATGTACTCGGTTGGATCAACAACAGGTTTCCTTTTGCAGTAGTTAAATCAGAAATCTCTCTTATTCTGAAGACGTTGTGGCTTTTTCTCAGCCTTGCTAGAATCAGCTTCCAATTTCACCATCTGCATTAACCCCATTACAGCTAATACCTAAATATGTACATATGAACGAAACACCAGCCCAGCACAGCGACCGCCTCGAGTCGTAAGTCTCATCAATATTCTATTGCGTCTACATTCAAGGAAGATATATCTTCTGCCTTTTTTGCACTACTTAAAGACGTTCCAACTACCATACATAGTTAAAATACTTCGTAAGTTTAAAGTTAGGCAGCGGAGAACTTTTAGAAGCCTCGACTGTATTATGGTCAATGGGAACTGAGTGAAAAGTACGAAAAAAACGAGAAGTGTAATTCCGCAAAAGTTGGAAAGTTAAATGTTTTCGAGTTTCGCTCGGATTTTTTATCGCAGCTCCTCAGTAGAAATGTACTTTATGGTTATTTTACAGTTCTCCACAAAAGCAGCATGAAAACGATATTGTCAGTTAGTTTTGAGAAGTCTTTGTGGTGTTCTCCGTATTCATTGTATTTCGACTTAAATGTTTTAGAAGATATTAGAGCATTGTTCAATTAGAATTTTCTAGGAACACTTTCGAGAAATGTTTCTGTAAATACTCGTTCAATAATAACCTCGGTCCGTTTTAGGCGTCAATCCGATTCGAGTGTTCTCTCGCAACGTTAAACATTTTAAGGGATTTTGCGTCTTAAGTTAATTGATTCTTATTGTGTATTAAGTAAACTGTTTGAATAAAATCGATTGCATCGTATACCAGCACTCAATCATCTCTCGATCACATTAAACATACAAACAAAATTGAAATTCTTGCTAATACACTTTCAATATAACTTGAACAAAAGTAATTAAGCTGGCTGGAAACACGTTTTATAATATTAATACATTTTAATGTTTTGTTATGATGCCCGAAAGGATCGTGTTTAAAATATTGGACTCATTATTTTGATGTAAACGGCTTATAAACGTGAGTGAGAGCCCCATAAAGCTGTGTTGATTTATTGATGATTTTTCTTCATTAGGATGGTTGAGTTTCATTGTGTTCCTTTTTGCATATTTTCCAAATATAAAGTGTGGTACATGTAAAAATGCAACATGTAATACTTACGTACTTAGGTGAGGAGCTCGTGGCTAAATAATAGAAGCCACACGGGTCGATCTTCAAGGATAAGCAACGCTTGCCAAGATTGGTCTGTATGGGTGACCATCTTAACATACCGAGTTTTCTCTGTGCCTCGAAAAGCAAGTTGCTTTCCGAGGTTGTTACGGATTGTCAGAAGCCAGTTAATCTGACTCCAGTCTTGTCAAGAAATACCGTTTTACCCAGCTGATGGGTTGTGGAGGTCAGATAGGCAGCCGCTCCACGTAAAATACTGGTATTCAGCTAAATCCGATTTAACTGGAAGCCGACCCCAATATAGTTGGGAAAAGGCGAGGCAGATGATGATAATAGGTACTAAGGTACTAGAGGGTGTTTGCGGTGCCTTTTGAAATTAGCTCCCAATTGTAACAGATTATATTGAACACTAGCTTTTGCCCGCGACGTCGTACGCGCATATCCCGTTTTTCCCGTTCCCGTATAGCCTATAGCGTTCCTCATGAATCTGTACTTCGAACTTAAAACCTTCGAACGAATTACACTATTAAAACTACAAAATAAACAAAACTACTTGATCCAAATTAAAGTAGATAATTTACTTTGTACTTAAAAAAACCAAAGACCGAAACAACACCTGACCAATTTACCTAAACGAAACAAGTTTTCAACCAATTTTGACCAACAGAACCAATCAAACAATCAAGACCTATTTTTACGACACCCCTCCGACCCTTGCCCGTAATTAGGTATAACACATTAAGTCTGTTAGGAAACATGGACGAGGTTCGTTCTGCAACGGAAAATCTTAATACCGCCATTCAGAAAATGACGTCAAATGCACAATGCCATCTATCGAACATGGAGTTCAACTGTCAACAGTAGTTCTATTTTAGTCTTCAGATGGCGTTGTGAGTATATGAATTGTATGTGTCATGATATTTTATTTTTTGAAAACTTTAAATTCGTATATCTTTTGATAGAAAGAACTGATTGCAATGAAACAAACTATAAAAGTTATCTACAATGGTTTCGTCCATTTTACGTGATGCATGCAAATTCCGCAACCTTGGCAGGCTCTGGCCCTAGCGGGCCCCGCCTTCTATGCTGACATCTCATTGAGGCGCGCGCGAAACACAATGCGCCATCGACCCGGGCCTGGTGGTGATCGGACAGCGAGCCACCCAACGCTCGCCGTCAACAGCCCCGCGCCTACGGTGGCCGGGGATCGCCCTGCGACTCCCGACGCCCGGGCGCGGGAGTTTCCAGGAGTCGCAGGAGTCTCATGTTGCAGAGGTTGGGGCGAAAGCCTTGCTTTTCCCTCGCGCGGCCCACCTCCTCCTTCGCTAGCATTACTGCTTCGCAGAAGGAGGTACATATAGATAGACTGAGGTAATGAGTGTCTGGCTTGAAATAAGCAGTTGCATTTGTACTCGTCAAAGAAATATAGTGCACTATAAAGCCAACTTAGGTTGCACCTGAGTGACCAGTCCCTAGACCAGTTATGGTCTTAGAACCCGTAAAAGCCAACTCTTTCATAAGTTCATTCTTTTACAGCAACGAGTATGTTAGAGAAATTGAGTGCATCTTTAAATATTATTTTTTCAACACATTTGCTCAAAAAATGCATTAACGAAGCCTGCATATATTGTTCGAAAGTTAAAAAATTACCCACCATGCAATGGAACGTACGGTTAAATAGGTATTCTCACCTAAGTATATTTTTAACCGTACTCCCAGTTGTACAGCGCCGTGCGTATCCTATACTTAAAAAAAAATCCATAAAAATAAATATAAGAATTCCACCAAGGAGTTTCACATTACCTTAGAACCTCCTTGAAAGCGCTTTTGCTCAATACGATTGTCTCACTTTCATAATAAAGAGAAAATGAGACAAAAGATTTAATTCTAATGTTCACCACGCGCTCGTGGCGCCATTTGCAAATTCGCGATATGTGATTTCACAAGGAACGTCAAAGATTGTTGCTATTTTTCGACTAATATCAAAAAACAAAAAGTTTTGTTTCCTATTGAACTGTTTTCATACACGTGCGGAAATTGGTTTTTACAAAAGTCAAAAAAGTCAAAGTCAAAAGTCATTTATTCAAATTAGGGTGAGCGTCATTTTTGAACGTCAAAGTTCTACATAAAGACAGTCCTCCAAAACGCCCGCCCGTCACCACTTTCTAGTGTTTTAGCTGGGAAGAAGAAGTGGCGCAACAAACTCCCCAGCAATACAAACTCGTGACTATGGTAAGCCCTCGACTGTAAAAACCAACTTACCGCACTAGTATTATAAATAAATATTAACTATTTTGTAGAGTACCAACGTATGGGCAATTATAATGTTCAAGGAAAAATTAATTTCAGCAAGAAATATTTAATCCAGCTTTATTTGGCCTCCTATATTCGAAATAATAACCAATATTCGTAATTCTACTTTTACAAGAACTGCAGCTGATATTCAAATTATTATGGCTACACAAAGACGCAAGGGATCAATTCATATTTCATTTATATAAACAGCCACATTTTGAATGTTCTGTCAGTTGAATATTAGTATTTACCTGGATTTCAAGTACACCTACGCATATTGTATGAAATCTATCTTTTTAAAACAAACCAATAAAGAGCCATTATTATTATATACCAGAGTATCCACATGAAAAAACTCGAGCAATCATAATGTGACTAGACACCATAGTCAATTCTATAAATAATTTATTTGATTGGATGATATTTTTACCTCCAAACGTTAGTACATAGAGTCAGGAAACAAAGACGCCGAGAATAGTTTGGAAAAAGCTCTTCACTTCAAGATATAATTTTATCAGAACACAATCGAACCGAAATAAACTTAAACGCTGAATAGCTAACAAACACAAAGGGACTGACAAAATAACCAATTACAGATTCAACATTAATGCCAAAGCATCACGAACTAAAGGAAAATCTGCTTTTTATTCATTCTGACATAACATCAGTTCATCTTTCTTTCTAACAAAGAGAAATGCATTACCAACATGCAAATCCGACCGAGTAAAGTAACAATTGGCCTCAGCTGCAAAATTCCAAGCCACTCCGTCTTTATCAAAGAAATAAATGAAAGAAACGGTTTGCAGTTCCACTTTTTATATTCACTTTCTCTAGTCACATTTGCATTGTGCAAATAAGAGTATCTTTAAAATGGTGGTGAATAATATCCTAAGACCGCTTACAAAGGAAATCTAAGGGAGCGTTTGACTTATAAAAAGATGACGCTTTAAAAGAACTTTTACTGTGCAATAAACATCTTTAAATATTGGTATGGCAACCAGATCAATAATTAATGTACTTCTGAAACTTTTTCCAGGCCATACAGGTTGAAATGCGGGGTGAGGCAGGGAGGGTTGAGCTCACCTACGCTTCTCAACTGGTATCTACACGAGCATATTGGCGAGTTCAATAGCACCAGAGTGGGTTGCTATATAGATGATATCTGCGTAAATAATATTAGCTTCTGAGCCCGTCAATCCGTGGTCTCAAAAAGTAGGTAGCCAAATGTGAGGAGTATGCCAAAACAAATGGTTTGCTATACAACTTCAATAATCAGCTTATGTACCACCTAGTTTAAATATAATGGTCATATATTGATCCCTGACGTCAATGACGGACTCAACATTGAGCGAGAGCGGAGGGCGTTGTCGGTAAGGGTACACGCTGCTAAGTCAAACTTAGTCTGTTTCGAGCTTGTTGCACAACGTTTTACACGTGCAGCCTGTGAACTAGATATACCCAACGGTCTTGCTATTCGTGTCCAATTCAACAACGCTTTCAGGGTATTGGTGGGGCTGCCTCGTTTTTGTAGCACATCAGGAATGTTCGCGGACGCACATGTAATTTCCTTTTACGCAACGACTCGAATGAGGTGTGCATCCCCGGTGCGCAGAATACGGGCCTGCTCCAACAATATCCTAAAAATGATCACTACCAGGCACGATTGTATATATATCAATCACTGCAGTGCCATCTCCCAAGGGATAATATAAATTATAATGAAATAAACTAACATAGTTCTTAAGGTCACTAATAAAATAAGAATAAAGAAATTATTATTATTATTATAACATAATAACAGCTGGATTTTATTACAATTTTAATCATATTATGAACAAGAGCAGTAAAAATGTTTATGAATAATTTTCACACGTGCTTATAAAACTTATGATGCTTGTGTTATAAAAGTCATGTAGACTAGCGTAGCGAAGGTTAGAGGTAACAAACTAAAACGTTGTAGCCCTTAACACATTTTTAGTACACATTTAGTGGAAATTCTCTTGAAAATCTCACTTTGCCAGATGCTAACCACTCTGCGTAGTCATAGCAGCTTTTATAACATGGCGGGGCATATTTAAAAAAAAAAATAGGTTGTGCTATTTATTATGTTCGATGTTTTTGGCGGGATTTTGTCGAGTGAAGTTTAGCGGCTGGTTTAATGGATAATGTGATGTAAATTGGTGTAGTTTTGTGTCTCAAGTGTCCACGCACCTGGAAAAATATGTGGAATAATTAAAACAGGCGCGATCTCGGTTAAGTAGAGTTGAGAATTTTGTTGTAGTATTGACAACCTCACTCGAAACTTGCCGAGAAGGCTGAATCGATATATTTGTTAACAACTTCAAAAACCATTAGAATGTGTTACATCCGCAATTTAATGCAAAAAACAGTAAATTAAGGACGTAAGACTAGGCAATATGGTTAAAAGACTACGAGCATAGCCTTCCCAACGGCGTAAAAAAATAAAATATATTATGTTCGAAATGTTTTTAAACTATGTAGGTTTTTTATTTCTTTGGAGAGGCTGTTAATATTTTGTAGATCCTCTGAAGAGAATTTATTTTGAAGAAGTCATTTTTTTGCAAAATGACCAGAATATCACTTACAGCTAGCTATCATTATAGTTTTATGTCTTTCAGTTTCAGTTTAAAGTACCTGAATATTTACGTGAAGTATGGTTTTATCGGTGTCTAGAATTAAATGATAACGACAGGTATTATTACGATGACTACAATGAATCGCGATTAGATTTCGCTTAGAATGCTTCTCACAGTTATCTATATCGATAGCAATTGTATTTCACAGCATTAAAGTAGTTTTATTATTTAGTAAATAAAATTGTTATACCTTAATCCTTTTTGTTTTCAGATCACTCTAAACCAATGTTTAGGTCATAAAAATGCATCGTGGTTTCTATATACGTTTTCCATTTTTATCTAGATATCTCAAACCTGCTGTTTATTCAAGTATAATACAACAACATAAAACTGAAGCAAGGATATTATATACCATATTGAAACATAAACCTTAATCAAAACTGACACATGTCAAAACAAATTTTTTTTTTCTTTGGCTTCGCACGGCTTGAATACAATATTTTCCTCTAATCTAGTTTCAAATCAAGTTCCACGCTTGAACACAATTCTAGAACACTAGCTCAATTTTCAAATTCGAATTCCAAAACAAAACTTTTAAACTAAAACAGAACGCCGGTTGCCGTCTTTGACGTTAATACGTATTCCCTTCGTCTCCATTCGGGCGGAAAGTAAAATAAAAACAAGAAACAAAGTGTACTACTGAGACAAAAAAGTGGTAATTGAGTATTCGTGGAACAGTTGGAAGCCGGTGGCTAAATTATTCGGAGCTCTTCCTTTATATACATAGATGTGCGAAGTTGGGTGTTTCATTTGATACGTTGAGTGGTTTTTTATTTGCTGAGAATTTAATGGTATGGTTTGGATCAGGGTTTTATAATCCTTTTAGAGTCTCCTTAGAAAGGGGGTTATTATAGAGCTGGGGACAAATAGAGAAGTATGTGAGAAGCAGGCGCGGTGCGCTGACTCCAAAGTTATTGGTATAAGGGCAAGAAAATGATGAATATGAGTATTTTTGGTGCTAAGAGCCAGTTTTAACATAGCCTTGGAAGTATTCGTTTATATTGGAATATTATAGCTAAAGATGCAGAGAAACTGGGCGATTTGAACATGTTTTATCGGAGAAGATCTCCCTCATTACAATCGGTGCTACAGTTGACAACCATTATGTTCTCATCGGCTAGCCATAGTAACCATTATAAGGTAAAACAAAACATGACATCATATTGTATAGCCTAGCATTGCAACACCAAATCTCGGCAAACCCTACAGCTCCTATAGGTACGGTGGATACATTTCCTTACGTTTTATTGCGTCATTTTGAGTTGCGCAATTACCCTATTTGGGAAATGGAAACATATGAAAAATAGCTCCACATTTTTTCTTATAAAGAGCGTCAAAATATATTCCCCTTTGCGCGGTACGGTGACGGAAATGCGTCATTTCGGTGCTTGTAGGCAATGAGCAATCTGTCTTTACATACCTACGTAGCTACGTGCTATCTTCTTTTTTAAGGGTTTTACCCATTGGCTTATTTCCAAGCTTTGTTTCCGGAAAAGGGCCTTCCTTAGAGAATACGTTGGATGCTATGGTGAAGGCACGGTCAGTTCCCCCATCGATCATTGTTTGGATTTGTTTGAAGTTGTGCTTTAAGTTTTCTTTACTTTGCATAAAGAATGCAGTAGAAATGTATATAGTACATAATATCAGATTTCTAAATTAAGTTTAAGGTCGCTTAGTTTTCTGGATAATTTATTTTCTTGGTATGAAATTAATTTTGTCGCATTTTATTAAACCCTGTTAGAATACTTGAACTGAACTAATTCATGTTTGTACTATAGATGATTTTCTGTGGATACAGTTTATCTAGAAACTCTAGTCCAGATGTATTGCTGTTGTCCTAAGGGTTGAAGTTCGGGTCAACGATCTTTCATCTTTGCGAACTTCCATGATTCAATCTAAGTGCTAATTGCTAAGCTCTAAACGCTATTTTGGAATGCAGAACATACAAAACAAATGAACATCACAGAAAAATAAAAAGTCAAACTCAGTTCCTTTCCCCACGTTTTACTGCAATAAACACATTTAAAAAACGCTCCACACCATAAAATCAGCATATCGGACCGAAACAAAAGTCTTTATTACTCCATTTGTCCCAAATTAGCCGCTCCATGTGACAATGTATTTCATTTCGCTTCCTCCGTCGTAATACACTTAATTACTTCCATTGAATGTACTTTGGGACTACATAGCTCCTTTTAAGCTCAGAAAAGATAAGTACAGAAGGTTGATTTCATACAATGGGCGAAAACAGGCGCACGCACCCATATACTCGTAGACGCGTACTTACGGGCGATATCAAAGAAATGCCGGTCGCGAGTGCGCTTGCACTCGAAGTACGTGAAGCGTGTCTATGTGTGCGTCTGTTTTCTCTCATTGTAAAGCCTACAGTGGACCTTCTGTACCTTTCTACTCAGGGTTCCAAGGTTTTTAATGTAGGCACGACTAATTATACCCCCGTTTTCACGCCAGCTTAACCTCCCCAGAAATTAATCTTGGGTGTTCTTTTAAAGAATTTGAGGTGTCTCAGAAGGTGTGGAGTGGAAATGATATTTTTAGATTGAATGAAGGAGCAAATGTTAAGCATTCATTGGGGCGCAATTAAGGTCTGGTTTACCAGAAATATCTACGCCATCTTGGAATGTCTCCGAAAATTTAATTGCAATTCAGGTGGATTGATTAATTTTGCTTTAATGATAGCATAGTAGTTGAAGGAAATCAGTTTAGTTTTAACTTAGATTATTCCTTTTATTTTGATTGATGCATTGCTTTGAATGATCAGACGTACTTAATAAAGCAGCTGGAATAATCTGAATCTGAAACGCAGAGAAAAAGTATTTGGTGTAAGTTTCTTCTTTTCTGAAAGACTTAAATATGTCTTATAGAAAGTGTTAACTGCTAGCTGTTAGCTTTTACCGTTCTGTTGCGGATTTTTTTCGAAAGAATCACCGCGGCCCTGGAACGCAAAGGGCTTTAGAAGGAACACGGATGGGTTTTAGTCAGTAAGAGTCTGACACGCCCTTCCGCTCCACCCAGAGCGGAAGAAGTCATTTGATGATTTCCAATCCTTAAAAAGCTTTTACCGCTCTTATTTGTTCTCAACTGATGTTAATTCATCCATTACCATAGGTTGAAGTAGTGGTCATCATCATACGGTCAACGATTGTGCACGCTTTCCAAGAATCAACCTATTCACTCTTGACTGTACGTCCTCTGCGTCTATATAATATTTTATTTGTTCAAAACAACTAGTATTATTCGTCGCCATCATCCCACATGCCGCAGACAACACCTCGCTATCTCGTATGCAAACAGTTGTGGAACTCCCGCCGCGCCATTATGGCAACACTATTTATACTGCGCAGAATTGTTCCCATTGTGTAACGTCAGATGACATATTTAAGTTGTTGATGACATATTTAAAAGAAGATTTTGCTGGCAGGCTGTAACCGATAACATTAAAGATGAACATTTAAAATTGCAGGAAGGTTATTGCTATATCTGTGTTTGAATTTCCTACAACACACACAACACATTAACACATTGTGTGAAGATCACTCAATAAAGAAAAGTAGTAGGCAGTTTTTTGAAAATTATATCTATTTTATTTTTCTTTTTTTAGTGGCACCCCACTTAACAACACCATTGGAAAGTCACAGGAAAGCAAAACACGCTATTTCGTTTATTTAGATGATATATTTTCTCCAGCTATTTTGATTTAAAAAACCAAAGTACTGAACTGATTCTGATTAAATTTCTATGGGACCAATCGGAACGTACATATATCTTTTCACATGAAAAAATATTTTTTAAATTGGTTCATAAATGACGGAGTCATAATGTAACAAACACAACCGAATTGAGAACCTCCTCCTTTTTTTAAAGTCGGTTTTTCCTTAATACTTTTAGATTTGATTACTTGTTCTTAAAATAAAAGAACAAAAAATGCGACGCCTTTTAACACGAAAGAATTTGCAGTAACGCGAAAGGATTTACTACAATCGCAAGGAATACTTGCACGGAAAGTAGCCATAATTGAATTACACCATTTTTAATATCTTACATAACAATCTGAGGCCCTGTACCATAGCCCGCACTAAAGATCACAAAAACGTGACGTAAAACATTGAAAACACACACGTATTTAACCGACAACCCAGACGGAGTGCATTAAAACATTACGGATTTGGAACTTAGAGAAACTTCGCAATTCTTGTTCAATCTACGTTCAGTGCAGTTATTGGTTGCCTTAACTAAATGCGGAGGGATCTGCGCAAACATGACACTGCTGAATGACTTTGGTAAACTTTGAGTTAAGGATTATTATTGTATATTTTTACAAAGGATGGTTTGGTTAAGTTGAGTGAATGAAAAGGCGAAAAAAGATGTGAGTGGAACTTGTACGAAGAAAAAGGAGTATGTGAGGATCATAGCTGGTGACGTTCTTCAGTTTCTGCAGGTCATGCCTGCCACCCATGAGAGTCTATGAAAAAAAGCGTTGGTGTTTTTTTATAGAAGTCCTTCGGATTAATATGATTTCTGCAATACCAAATACAACGCACAATTTTATTGCTAAGGAGAATTGGACATTGTTATACTAACATGGAGAGTGCTATTCCATAATCAACAGG
>NDFZ01002154.1:0-10289 GCA_002192655.3 Mamestra configurata | reverse complement strand
AATTGTTGAATAACCAATTTTTTCTTTTAAGTTTTCGATTCTACTATAACAACGTAATAACTATTTGTATGAAACTGCCTTGTTCCTGCTAACTTCCAGGTTTTTCTATCTTTTCTTATCGTTCATGTTCAAAAAACAATTAAACTGTTCCGTGTAAACTGGCTTTCCATTTAATAATGTTTATTAAAATCTACAGTGGAGTGTTACAGTTTTATTTTTGAATTATTTGCCAATTTCCTGTGACTCTGCGCCGTCAGCTACCTAATTATCCATCCAACTGAAAGCTGGTTTTTCTCTGCATTGCAGTAAAAGTAGTAGTATTCTGCTTAAGATACTAAACCTATAGGATACAGGAAACCTAGAGCTTACAAAAAACTTTGTAGATTAGTGCCGATTTAAGCAGATTACAAAACAGAACGGTGGCCCCATTTCTTCTTCTTTGTCGGCCTGAACTGTATGTCTTAGGCCTCACTTTGCGCGACTTCTTCTCGCCAATTCACGAAGAAGCCATCAAAGGCGTCCCGCCATCTTTATTAATTATGTATTATTACCTGTAGGGCACAACAAAAAGTATAAAATTAATGTTTGAAATAAAATTAATAAGTACATAATCAATTAACAATTTTAAAATATGTCCTTAATATTAATGACTTAATTATAATTATAACATTATTTTAGAGATCAAGTATGAGAGATCAGTTGTAACATAAAATTATTTGGTAGGACTAAATTATATATATTTTTTAATAATAATGTAATATTTATATATGAATATGCATGCAAGTATGCATGAGTGTGAATTCTAAGCCACTTACAATGTATGGTGTCTGTTTGTGTGAAATATATTTGTTTATCATGTATGTATTCGTTCGTTAGGTTATAATATGTGCCGCGCCGATGACTAGTCTCGGTTGAAATTGGCCGCCATGGCCGAAATCGGTCAGGAGGAATATAATTATTTTCGCATACGCGTGTAGTGTAGTACGCTTTTTAATTAAAAGTTTAAGCTTATTTGTAAAAGTTTTTTTGGTAGTTTCATTTTTATTGCATCTGGTTATTTATTATATATTTTTATTGACATTACGTCGAATGTAATTTCATAAGCAAAGAGGGTAGCATTAACATGTTTTTGTATGTGACAGCTCGGCCGCCATGTTTATCTTCTCCTCGGTCTGCCGCGACCCTGTCTATCTGTGTCAGGGCTCAGATCTTGCGATTACGGACCATATAATTATCTTTGACTCTCAACAATCTGCTGATGCATCCACATTAAATATTGCCTCCGCATACACCATCACCACCATTAAAAGTTAAAATAATGCCCACATAAAGAGTACAGCTCAACATAAAACGTTGAACGTGTTCCGCATCAAGCCCGCGTCTATTCCGCACCCGTCCCGCGTCCATTCCGCATCGGAACCAGGACATCGGCAGCAAAAAGTGTCGAACGTCTCTTAACGACATTTTAACGACCTGGACAGAACGTTTTAAGTGATTCTTTGGGGCTCATAGTCGTGATGTCACGGGCTTAGTAGATAGAATTGACTTTTTTACTGATTTTTCTTTTAAAGTTTTAATTGAAGTAAAATGAATGGTAATTGCGTTATCGCTGGCACATATTATCATTGCTTCTGAAAGCTANAACCAGGACATCGGCAGCAAAAAGTGTCGAACGTCTCTTAACGACATTTTAACGACCTGGACAGAACGTTTTAAGTGATTCTTTGGGGCTCATAGTCGTGATGTCACGGGCTTAGTAGGATTGACTTTTTTACTGATTTTTCTTTTAAAGTTTTAATTGAAGTAAAATGAATGGTAATTGCGTTATCGCTGGCATACATATTATCATTGCTTCTGAGAGCTGGACCACCAACAGCTATCACTTATTATGTCGTCAATGGTGTTCTGACAAGCTCGCTGTATGCTAGGAGTTTATAGGCCAAAGTTGGATATGCAAACCACATGAGAGCAGCAAATCTGAACTCGCAACCATGGCTAAATGGCATCGGCGAAATCGGGCAGGCAGATAGCATCTAGTTCGATCCAGCCCGTCCCTAGCTGTCCTCCANGCTGTATGCTAGGAGTTTATAGGCCAAAGTTGGATATGCAAACCACATGAGAGCAGCAAATCTGAACTCGCAACCATGGCTATATGGCATCGGCGAAATCGGGCAGGCAGATAGCATCTAGTTCGATCCAGCCCGTCCCTAGCTGTCCTCCCCCGAGCGACGCCCTAAGCCGAGGCCCGTACCCCACAGGGGGTGTAGTAGTGGCTTAGTTTGTAAGTTTTTTTATAAGCCCTTGCATGAGGCTTTAATATTATATTAAGGTCACTACAGCAAGCCCGATTAAGCAGTCGACAACCTAATGGGTTGAAGTGCGAGCCGCCACTCACAAAAAAAAAAGCTGATAGCATCATTATTATCATCCGACTAACTTTTTGTGTTGACTGTGTATCCTGTGGTCGTCTTTCTATCTGAGAAGATGTATGCGAATAGGTATAATCGCTTTATAAAGCACGATTATCTTTAAATCAGGTGAGATAGTGGGCAACGCAAGCCTAGCACTGATAAAAAATACTTGAAGTGACTAGACGGTAGGTAGAGTATATATCTACCGATTTCTTAACAGTTTTAAATGAAAAAGATTCTTGAATTCAGTCAAATCAATGAGATTACAACCGAATTGAGAACTTCCTCCTTTTTTTGGAAGTCGGTTAAAAATAGCTAATGCTACATTAATTTATCGGTTAACATAGCCTCCTTCAAATACTGTTACGGAAAGGATTGTGACGGGAATACTAATACAATTAGCTCCTCTTAGTAAACACGTACATATTTACCTGATTAACAAAACGGGGGCCCATTCTCTTGACATACCTCCTTAAATTATTCACTTTCGCACCCGCGCCACGTAAAGAACTAGCATTACCTTGCGGCTTCGTATGCGTGGCTTTTTCACAGGAATTGCTTTTTTTGTGATACAAAGTAGCCTGTGGCACGCAGCAATGCAACAGAAATAGTCGATGGGATCGAAAGATTTTGGAATGACCGCTTGAAGAAAGACGAAAATGGAGTTTCTACAAAAATAATCAAAGCTGTAGCTGGCGTCATTTGTTCTCCTTTAAGTTACATAATTAATTTGAGTATCAGTGCTGGAATATTCCCAAACGCACTAAAGACATCTATAGTAAAGCCAATATATAAGAAAGACGATAAAGAGTTGATGGTGAATTATAGACCGATATCACTCATCCCAGTAATTTCCTAAATTTTTGAAAAATATATTTATAAGCAACTTAGCTCATATTTAGAACATAATAAGATCCTCTGCAATGAACAAAAAGGTTTCAGTGAAAAGAAAACTATTAACATGGCAATTTATGATTTTTTATACACAGTGGTGATCAATATGGATCAACATAAACCGGTGTGCAGTATATTCTGCGATATGACTCAGGCGTTTGATTATGTTCAACACAATATTTTACTTAGGAAACTCGAATCATATGGCAGTAGAGGTAATATACTAAAACTATTTGAGTCATATCTTCAAGGCAGAAAGCAAATAACGGAAATCAGTAGGGTCAACATAACTACAAAACGAGAAGAGTCACATCGGTTGCAAGAACGTGAAGTTAGGTATGGTGTCCCACAGGGCAGTGTTCTGGGACCTCCTTTGTTTACATTATATATTAATGACTTGCCTAAGTCCACAGAACAACCTATGAGCCTCTTTGCCGATGATAGCGTAGTGACAATTGCGTGTAACAATCGAGACACTTATAAATCTGACATTAATGACTCACTAATTACAATTATAAAATGGTTAAATAATAATAATTTAAAAATAAATTTGAAAAAGACTAAAATCATGCACTTTAGACAGCGCTCTTTGACATTAAATAATAATCTAAATATAAAATATAATAATAAAAACATTGACGAAGTTGATACAACTAAGTTCTTAAGCCTTATTATAGATAAGAAATTAAATTGGAAGGTACATATAGAGACTATCAGTAAGAAAGTAAGTACCTCAGTATATGCTCTTTACAAACTGGCAGCAGTTATTAGTTTAGATGCTTTGCTCACCGCTTACTACGGTTTGGTTGAGTCAATTTTAAGATACGGCATAATTTTTTGGGGTAACTCAACTGACCAGGAACTTATATTTAAAACTCAAAAGCATTGCATTAGGTCGATGTTCAAACTTGAAACCACTCAGAGTTGCAAGCCTTATTTTCAAAAGTACAAAATCTTGACCCTACCTACACTTTATATATTGGAAAATGCAATGTTCGTAAGATCCAACCCTCTCCTATTTTCTCGCATGGCAGATCGATTTCCTCGTAATAGACGTGACAATACCCAAATTTGCATACAACAATATAAAACGGCTCTTATGCGAAAAAATGTCTTTTGCATGGCTCCAAAAATCTATAATAAACTTCTGAAAAACTGGAAACAGTTAAGGGATGTAGAATTCAAAGGAAAAGTTATTAATTTTCTAGCAGATAAGGCTTATTATTATTACAATTTGAATGAATTTTTGGATGAGAAGTTCTGATTATATGTTGTTTTTTTTTAATAATTTTTACTCAGTGACATTATAAATAATAATTGTATTTAATATTTGCATGCCATTGTTTAAGGCAAACGTGATGATCTGTTTTTTAGAATTACTTTAACATCTCTTGCATGTCGACACTCTTGTTGTATGTATTGTACACATGTTTGTGCAAAAAAATAATTGATTAATTGATTGATTGATTGATTCTTCCTTCCGTTCTCAGCTTAAATGGTTGCCTATCCGTCAGAGAAGATCCCTCAGATCCCTCTGCATGCTCTTCACTATCATGAACGATCCTTGTGCTCCTGATTATTTAAAACAATATTTTAAAGTGTTGGGCAGTTCTCACAGTCTCAACCTTCGAGCATCTAAAAACTTACTTCTTCATATCCCTTCTCACCGCACCGGGTTTTTGTCTAATTCCTACGCTATTTCTACAATTAAACTCTGGAATATGCTTCCCCTTGACATCAAGAAGGCGGAGTCAAAATTTTCCTTTAAGCGTAAAATCCGTAAACACTACTTAAAAGCTTGTCATTCTTAGTCGTTCTTCGTCATGATTACTATGAATTCTCTTAATCGGTATGATTATTATATATCATATTTATTAGTTTATTATTTTAGCATATATATGTATTTTATTAGTATTATATATATTATCTGTATATTCTTTCCGAAATGTTAAAATTCAATTTTGTATCTTAATTTTATTTATTGTACACCTACCACAGTATAGTCTTAATAACCCAAAGGTTGACTGGTAGAGAATGCCTTGATGCATTAAGTCCGCCCATGTACCACTATTGTACATAAAATTTAAATAAATAAATAAATAAATTGAAACGTTGGAAGGCCTCCCACATATATACCTACTTAGTCACACACCCACAGATTTTTTGTTGACATTTAGGTCAAAACAAAACATTGGTCCTATATTCCCCGAAGGGTTAGGCAAAAGGCTGCCCTACATATCCAACATTAGGTACCAGCTAGGAAATCATACCGACTGAGAACTATTCATAAACTATGAAAGAACGTATTGTTCCGCAGCAGTTACCTCCCAACTTTGTATGTAGAAGTAACAATAGCGGCAACTTTGACGAGGAGGTAACTTCAAACACATTGTTAAGTTACAGTCTTCTTTATGTGAATGCATGCAAATTCCTTTCTGTAACAGTACGAATATAAAATTTATATTTCCAGGTTTTAGAGGGCAGATTGAAACAAAGACACTACCCACGATTTATTCTGTTGTGTTAAGTGTGTTTGTTAGTCCCAGGTTTTCTGCAAATACCTAAGTATGACAATAGTAATGCGAGTTGTAGGCAGAAAGTATGACGACTTGCCGGCTCTTTGGATTTAATTTATAATAACTAAATAACATTTATATTTACGGCCGGCGTTTCATTCCGATTATTTTCCAAACAAAATTACCTAAATAATAATATAGCTAATAAGTTGTTTGGTTATAGGTACCTAACATGAGAGCTTGCCAACCTAGCTATTTCTTCGACTTTGGTTACAATAACACATCATTTTTGATTTACTTATCCTGTGCTCACAAATAGATTAAAATATAAATAGGTATACGCTTAAGTATAAAACTTTAATTTTCTCCTAGAAATTGCCACCTCAATTGTATCGTAAATCCACGTAGGTTGCTATGACGACAAGCGGCGTCTTAGGGTGATGGCAGCGCCAATGTGGCAAGTACTGCGAACTACGGACATCCTTGTCTTCCATCTTAGTTTACGTTGTGAACAATAGATGGCGCTACCAAAAACTTTGTTTTAATTCAATCGATAGTTTTCTATTTATTTGGCCTGTTTCACCACATACGTACGTTCCCATTAATTACTAAATAAATTCAAAAAATGAAACAAAAGTTGTATCTACCTACCAAGATAAAAAATTTCTTTCATTTATTTGGTGATTAGTGGCTATTAGTAGGTCGTGAAACAGGCCCCTTTAAAGTATTCTTACAGTATTATGAAAAATTTTAAAGACTATTTAAATTCTAATCGGCTTAAAAGAGTAGGTAAGTACCAACCTAATTAATTTTAAAGTCTTGTACGTTTTTTGGGCAAAATCCAGCTAACCTTCCCCTGGGACAAGGTACGTACCTATTTACTTGTTGGGAAGGTATTAATTAAAGTAAATAGGTATCTCTGTCGAAAGCATGATTTTAATGGTCCAAAATGTTTCTTTAGTAAAACATTTTAATAGATAATTAAAATTTTATTTCTTGAAAATAGCGGTCAGCAATTTTACTTGCCAATTGAATGACTTACACAAAATTCTTAATTATGCATAAATTATTGGATAAGTCTGCAGTGGTGCATTTGAGTGTAGATGTCGCAACCAACTAGCTTAATTAGCCGTTTCATTAAAAGCCTAGCCTTTTCATTGCACTGCACCGTTTAATCAGCGACACAAGTGAAATGGACAAGTCATTAAACGATATTGAAACAAAGATGTCACTTGAAAATTGGTCCAGATAAATGAAAAGGCTAGGCAACCAATTAAACGGCTGATTAAGCTATTTGGCTGCGACAGATATTAATATACCTGATAATACATTCATCTATATTTCAACGCTGACCTTTAGTGATAGGTACTAGGACTGTACCTATCAACATCTGCCTGACACCCCCTTCCCCCCTCCTCGGTAAATACAGGTGTTCATGTTAATTTATTTATTTATTTATTTATTATAAACACACTATCTTTACAGGCAGACCCAATACAATAGTGGTTTGCAAACACACACAAGATAATTTGAAAATAAGTTACGACTAATACTTACTATAATTAAAACACTAAACTTTAAACAAAAACTTGTAAAACACAAACAAACAAAAACAACAACACAAAAAAAGTAAAAATTAAATATAAGAAACAAAATTCAACAAAACTCTTGCGAATTCACTCAAGTTGCACGAAAATATGTCTGTCCTCTCATGCACTTCATTTAGTACACGTAATGTTATGAATACACAGGTTTAAACTCTTTTAAATACCTACAATATTATTCAATATCACATTCAGAAAGCAGAGACTCAGAAAGCATCTTAAATTAATATTAGGTTTAATATATTCATTTGGTTCCGACCTCGGCCGCGTGGCGCCACTGTCGCCACTGCACTTGACAACTGCACTAATGACTGAAACTTTGTTCCGATAATACTATACAGAATAGTTTAAAGTGTTCTGTTTATTTCTTTTAAATCTAGTAGTTTGAAGAAAGTTGAAAGACCTAGTTTATATTTTTGTTGGAGAAGAAGCTGACCTCATTCTGCATAGCCTCGTCAGCTACAATTGTATCCTCCTTTAAGCTCTGCCATATTTGGGTTAAGGGGTTAAAAAGACGATGGTGGAAATAGATAGTATTCAAAGTCAAAGTCAAAATGTGTATTCCAATTGGGCCATTAAAAGGCACTTTTTAACTTCAACGTTACAGTTAAAAGAATATGTATAAAAATAAAGTGACTCTCTACTGTCCACTCACAAAAGTAGATTCTTATGGAGAAGAACGGACAAGAAACTCCATAGTTACCCTTTTCAAATAAAAGTTTTACAATAAATAATAATTATAATTATGCCAAACAGTTTGATTTACTGTACACTCATGATCGTCCTATGGAGCAGGATCAGCATGCTTCCAAGCATTCCTATCCTGAATGTAATCGTCTTATTTGTAATATGCTTGTTAACTATATTGGCGTCGGTCTCCAGTCTAACCGGATGCAGCTGAAAAACAGTAATTTACAGAGCGACAACGACCTGATCTGACCTCCACAAATCCAAAATCCAGTAACTGGATAGCACAATGCTCTTTAGAAAGACTGATTGTCATAGGTTTGGGATTGTGACTACCCAGTCATAAGCCCAAACGTACTTATATATGACACGTTCCGTTCTTTACGGGCAATTGCCTGTTGGTCGAGTGGTTAGTGACCCTGACTGCTTAACCGGAGGTCGTGGGTTCGATTCCCACCCAGGACAAATCTTTGTGTGATGAGCATGATCATTTGTTCTGTGTCTGGGTGTAATTTGTCTATAATATGTATGTATTTAGAAATATATGAGTATGTTTATCAGTTGTCTGGTTACCATAGTACAGGCTCTGCCTAGTTTGGGATCGGATGACCGTGTGTGAGTTGTCCCAGGATATATATATATATGTATTATTACTTATATATGACACGTTTCGTTCTTTACGAGCAATTACTGTCAAAGATCTACAAATCACGTAGTTACTTACCTACCTACTGCCTAGATGTCAGCAGTAACTATTTGTTTATTTAAATAACATGACAGACTTACAGCTAAAAAAAAAACAGAACATAGACGGTATATTCTTCTAAATGCCAATTACAGGTCTCCTCTGTAAAATACAGAAAAAAAAGCAAATTCTAAGGACATTCACACCAAGTTAGTATACACTACAGCATAACTACAAGGTTGCTCACACTGCTAAACAACCATTATAATATTAATATAAATTCCTGAAAAAGTTTCGGCTTAAGCACTTCCTGGCTGACGACACACTAGTTAGGAACGGATCTATTCATAGCTTATTTAAATTTCTGCTTGCACGTGCGAATTCAGCCTGTAATTAATTGAAGCAAAATGGTACGCGCAAAGGAGGATTGTATTGCTTCGATTTCATGGGGCTGTGGAAATAGAATTTAGACCAAAAATTTCGGAGCAGTTTAGTATTTTTTTTAGTATTATTTTAATTTGTAGTATTACTAAAACTACCTTCCTATAATAAACACAAAAAAACATCTATTTTCCTGTAGCAATTAGAGAAAAGAGCCGCTCTAATGAACTAGGTACCTTCCATTGTGATTCCGCTGGCGATCGCGATCATAAAGTTAGGCTATAAAGCTGATTTACTGCTGAATAGCGCCACTTCAAGAGCTCTGTAATATCTGGCTCTTATTTTATAGTAATGAATAGTGGAATAAAAAGAGATGTAGAATTGAGCGTTATTGATTGATAACAGGAGTAACGAAGCTGGTTTGTGGATGGGTGACCCTGACCACCTTTACATACCGAGATTCTTCCATGCCGTTAGGTGTAGTCAGAAGTTAAGATGTCTGACATCGTCTTGTATCTTGCCAAGAGGTATCGTGTTACCCAGTAACTGGGTTGTAGAGGTCAAATAGGCAGCCGCTCCATGTGAAATGCTATTACTGCTACATCGGATGACTGCAAGCTGAAAGGAAAGGAAAGGCTACGCAGAATGATTTGAAAAGATATTACCCTCCTTCTGGGGCAGTTGGGCAAAAAATATTACCCTCCTTCTGGGGCAGTTGGGCAAAAAATATTACCCTCCTTCGGGGGCAGTTGGGCAAAAAATATAACCCTCCTTCTGGGACAGTCGGGCAAAAACTCACTGCTCTTCTGATTTCTCAGTCTGGCAAAATGACAGAAGATTCTTGTAGGCCTTACCTTGTTACCTTTGCTTAAAGCCAGATTTCTATAAATAGCAATACAATGAAACTTTGCACTTAAATTTTACCTATAAAAGATCCACCTGATACACACAAAATAAATTATCACTGGAATCAATCTTTCGCATTGCCTGTTGTACACACACTTCACAAAATAACTAGTTATTTATCCATCTATACTAATATTATAAAGCTAATCTCTGGAATTACTGGTCCGATTTGAATGATTCTTTCAGTGTTGGGTAGTCCATTTAT
>NDFZ01002153.1:0-16721 GCA_002192655.3 Mamestra configurata | reverse complement strand
TTCTCTCTTTCTGAGGTCAACTACAATACCGATATCGTCTTGGTTGACAAGCTGCACGTTGTCGTAAATGAGGTCTTGTAGATACCCTGCCGCATCCGTATACCCGGCTTCTTTGAGCTCCCAAATGAGGCATTCGTGTAAAGAATACTTTTTCCTTGAAACCATTAAACATTTTATGATGAAAAGTCATTCCACATCCTAGTCTCGTTTTTCTAAAAATGTTTCATTTATTCAATCACGCTTGTTTAGTGGTTTCAAGCGCGACTGCTAATAGAAACGAAAAGCTTTGAATTAATTTTGAGCAAGCAAAAGAACCTACTTTTACACTATTTTTAAACATATCACCAGGTTTCTAGAAAGAAATTATCGACGCCCAAAAAATTTACGTAAACCATGTGATGCTATTTAGTCGATGCAAATTCATTGAAACACAACAGCTAAACCGCATTAGAAAGTTTATCATAATTATGTTTGTTTAAATTTCTTTCTAAAACAACGTCGAACCTATACCAAAATGTGAGCCAACAATAGTGCACGTTGATACATATAGGTATCTGACAGCAAAGAATTATGTACTCTACAGTTTGTCAGCTATCATGTTCAGAAGCATGTTAAGGTCGGCTATGATTCGTTTCACCAGTGATAATGCGACGCCATAAAACATCTCGGATGTACCGGAACACCATGACAACCACATCGATTTGCGACACAACTGGCTCAATAAGTCGCTTGCGAATATTTATCGCACAAGCTGCACGGAGTTGTAAAGAATGCTCTAAAGATCGCCTTCACGTCTGCATTTCAACGGGTTTCGGGTTATCATACAGACAGAGATCTCCGTTCCATTTCAATGGTGTTTAAATCGTTCCCCATGCTTCATAAGAATATCGTGTTATTTAGTCCCCACTTCAAAAACCAAACGCAAATCAACTTCAGAACTAATGCGCCACGCTTAAATTATAAGTAGAGTGCCTAGGTACCATTGAACAAGACTTGCGGAGCCGATCAATCGGCAATATCAATCGGCGGAGGCAATGATTTAAAGCACGTTCGTGCCAATATGAACAATTTAGCTACATACAATTCATACCTTCGTACGCCATTGGAATCGAGAAATACCATAGAAAACAAAGCTTTGTTTCGAAATGTTTCCAAACTGTTTTTGGTCATACATGCCATTAGTTTAGGCAGTTGTCGCTTCTTTGGAAAACCTCTAGTGAATTCCATTATTATACTTTTATTTCGCAACAGCTATAATTTTTTGAAAATATTAAAAAATATAATGTTTTCACAGTTAACAAGATTAACCAGAAAACTGTGTCAAAAATGATGAAAAATAAGATATTTTCTTTTTTATTTTAAAAATGCTGTCTGGCAAGTTATCGTCCAAGGAGTACGGTAGCGCAAAATTAGACAAAGGAGTATTAAATTTCACAAAAAATAACTCGTTTAAATAAAGTTATTAAATTGTTTAAAATAATACCTATCTGTTTGTCACTAGCGAAGACTCCGCCTTCATTGCCATCATATTTTCGAAACAAATAAGTTTTAGGAAGACCTCAAATAATATGATACAGTTAGCCTTGTTAGTTTTTATGAGTGCACTCGTTATATTTTATTATGAATTCAGCTGAGTCCAGTCTGCCCCACATCATAATATTTCATTGTGACCTGAGAGTCACCACATTCTGAATAAAGAGGTACGTCACATAAAGTTTTGATAGCATTTTTGATGTTTTGATATTGTTTTTTATTAAGTACCTACTTTATTTCGCGATGAGTGTTCTTGACCTCGATATCGCCTGATGGAAAACTATAGAAGAGATAGGTTTATGATATGATGGAACGAGCGTGCCCAGATGGTACCTAGTAGGAAGGCTGTCTGATTTACGTAACGCTGACACTGGCAAAGAGTAGAGTGAGAAAATGAGAGCACACGTATAATCCCAGGTTTTGGTTTTTTCTTACATTTGATGCTAATGATAAAACACCGTCAACGGACATGTATTATAACGATATCTTCGTCACGTACGGCGCACCAATGTCTCGCAACACGGCTCATTACATTCTACATGATTGCATTGCATCTATCATCGTTATAAGGCAATACTGCACATATTTACTATCTACAGTAGTTAACATGCTCAGAACATTCCCGAATTGGGTATAGGCATTATTATATGAATGTTTTCAAACAACTACATGAGTTTGTTTTCCCTTAGCTGTTCAAAACAATTTTATAAGTTGAATTTGTTTTTCTCGATGGTCAACCTTAATTGTTCGATTTTATTCTTGTATCTAAACTTCAATAGTCTGTATTTTAGTCAAAAAACCCCAAAATGCAACATTGCAACATTTTATTACGTTTACCTTTTGTTCCCTCCTTAGTTTGTTACTTTCTGTATTGATAATAAATTAAGCTAGTGCGATAAAGAACTGATTAGGAGTAAGATAAAAGTTATAGATATTTTTACAAAACGCACAAACTTTGAAGTCAAAAAGATATCTGTGTACCAAGTATTCAATAAGCATCCACCAATTTTATACCTACGCTGATTTAGTGGATGGAAGCGGAGACCTAGAGCTGAAGCTACTCTGGAGAAGGCTATCAAGCACTGATACGATAGGCTGCTTCATTGATGCATTTGTACAATATACACGACATGCATGTACGAGTACTTGCCGCTGTCAACTCAGTCCACAATATTTAGATTGTTACGGCCAAATACCAATATTTTTTTGGCCCTCGTTAATACTTATTTATAATGCCTCAGACTTATTTCCTCAACCAGTATAATTTTGAAGAGTTATTGCATTCTCATAATAATATTTGGTCTATATTTTCCTGCTCTTCGCAATACACCCAGTTAATTCAAGGATATTTGTTATTATAACACAAGACTGTTGAAACTATTTTATTAAGTTGATGTTATATTATATGTTATACCTTCGCAGCTCTGTTTTATTAAACACCTTGATTGAGAACACGGATTTGCGGCCGATATGCTTCAAGCCAAGTCTGGTCAACGTTGATACAGGAAGAAGTGTCCTACCAGCCCGCTTCGCCACCGGCATCGTTAAAAACATCTATATAATTTAGCTACACAAATTGACTGCTTAATTATTCAATTGTTACGACACCAAGTTTGAAATATTTTGCAAACAACTTTGATTAAACAGTGACTTAACGACTGCTTTCAGAAATCAGGTAGGCTATATCGGCATTGAAAGTGACTCGCTTTTCTTCCCACAGCCTATCGATTCGCCTATATAAAACAAACACAATATGTAAAATGGGACCTACCTACGTGGGTAATACGTATAGAGAAATGTATATTTCGTGACGTTTACAATTCATTAGACCAGATGATATCAATTTAAAATATGTAAATAAAAATTACGAGCCATAATTATTAATTAAATGCGTGTCATACCTAAAATCACCAATGACAATAAGTCTAGACTTTGGAAAAAATGCTAAAAATTTGTAAATCCTTAACATAGTTGTTTATACTGCAGAGTCATCAGTACCTATTCAAAATAAGTCAAATAAAAGTAAATAGTCTCTAACAGCTGATTGAATGTACACTGGGAATAACCTTGAAATGAGGTAACCTCACGCCGGCGACACACGACCCACGAGCACGACCCAAATGAAACAAATTACAGACGTTAGGACGTCGCCACACTTTTTGTAGAACATTACAGAATTGGGATCTTGTTGCTACAATTTTGTAGCAAAATTAAACTATGAACTAAGAGTCATTTCAATTTTGATGCTGGCTGCCAAAATGAAGAAGTTATTAGTTTTTCCTACAGGTACTGAAGGTAATTTTATTTTTATTTTAGGTGCTTTATTAAGCAAGATAGTAACATATAATCGAGGCTCGCTGTGTGCCGACATAAAGTAATAATAAAAAAAAATTGCTAGATAAATAGAGAAAACCTCTGTGAACATAATGCTATTTGCTCACTCACACTTTCATTTTCAGCACCAATGTGAAAAAAGAGGCATCTTTTTAGTAATAAATAAATCCATATCTTATGTGGATGCTTACCTACTGATTAAAATGTCCAAACCTGTTCCTTCAATTCCGACCCAAATCCTTTAAAATAATTATTTCTGGAGCCGGAAAAAAAAGAAAAGCCGGGAAGAAATCCCATGATTCGTAATATAATGCAGTGTTTCCAATATCACATCGAATTCTAAAGCTCGTACAGCAGGCAGTATGTTTTCAAGTTAACCTTTTCAGGGGCGTTGGAGGCTGGCGCCGTTAGGTCGCGCGTCGCGCCGCCTCACCGAGTCGCCAAACTATTCCGATCAATTCTACCCTTGTCTCTCTAATCACCACCATTACGATTTACAGTCAATACAAATACATTGCAAATAAAACAATGATTGCGTAATTTATAGTTGTTTAAGGTTTCGTCCGTAAAAAAAACGGAATAATTATAGGATCACTCGTGCAGACAGCCCGCTACGATACGTCTTTCAGTCCATCTGTCAGACATTTGAAAATTAGGTATTTTAGATAGGCTACCGCTTAACCAAATCACCTATGATGTGCCCAACGATGGAGCATACTTGACTAAAAGTAACTTATTGACTCTTGACTGTAATATAAATAGGAATCATTTTTTGAGCACAAAAATTATAGTGAATTTTGGTTCTTTTCTTTATAGCGGAGCGCAATAGAATGAGGTCGCAAGGCCCTGGCCTGTTATTATTGGGCAAATGTGCGTACACCAGAAAAGATATATAGCACACTAGCCAGTGGGTAATTTTGTCTGGGGAGAAATAATATACATATTGGTTCCTGAAAAATTAATTTGTAGCGCTCGTAAAAAAGGTCTTCGCTTTATTTCTCTATGTTACTCATTGGCAGTGACAGTTCTAGTATAGAGAAACTCGTTTTTTTTTTTTTTTTTCGATAATTATTGTATATTAATATTTTATAACGCACTGAAATCGCTCCTTTTATTCTTGGGTCTTTTAGCAGGGTGTTAGCTGTTGTATTTACGGCAACTCATGACTATTCTTTAGGAGTTGTATTAGTTTTACTACTTTTAGCTTCTGCTTTTTGGGTAGGGTCAACCTCTTGTAGCGAAATAGCAGGTGTCACTTCTAATCTAGTAGCATTCGCACTGGAACCACCTCCATCGTCGCTTTCATCGCTTACTTTACGTCCTTCTTTGTTCTTCTTTGCATTATTTAAAGCGGTAAGCATTTCTGAAATAAATAAATAAGTGGTGGTATAATTACGATCAATTCCGTCGTCTGAATTCCATAAAGTTTCAGACTTATTTATGAGATAAAATAATCACACCGAAAATTTGATTTTTGTCATAAATTCATTAAATAGAAACGATTAGCAGCTAGTCAATTAATTTAAAACGTGTGCGTTATGGGTAGTGTAAATATTTATTTATTTAAACTTTATGTACAATAGTGGTACATAGGCGGACTTAATCAACAAGGCATTCTCTACCTACCTTTGGGTTAAAAAAACTACATTGTTAAAGGTAAATATTTATTTTATTTAATGTGGCTAATTCGTAATGTCTACATTTTCTATTATTGTCAGTTGTTATCGCGAATATCGTGAACCCGAAATCCAAGGAACAGGCTGATGGCTAATCTCTGTCGGAGATCCTTTGGCGTTTGAACTTGAAAACTACGAATTAGGCAAACTAATCTAAGCTCACTCAAGCCTGATTTATTAGAGCAGCTTTAGCTCTTAAATGATGGCGATTTATCCCCAGTCTTATCGATGAAATAATGGTAACCTTCATGTTTGTCACCTTCTGAAAATCTTTCCGAAAAAAGGTGCCTTTGCTGCCCCGGAACACCTTGTAGTGCCTACTTTCAGTTAGGTATATTTGGGTGATGCGATTTTATAACTACGATTTAACTCGTTGATGGCCCTCATTTCATTTCCAAATCGAATGGGTAACGTACGAACAAAACAGTGACTTTGTTTACAATATCATGGTTTAAGAAACCACCCTCACTGTCACCCTCTTTGCCTTATAACATTTTATCCCTCGACAAACATTTCTAAATATACGCGTAAGTATTGTGTTCAGAAGGAATCTGCTAAGTCATTCCAGCTCCCTAATGCGAAAGCCTTCATTTCGTCAAAACAATTGGCGCCAGGGCGTTGAGCCCGTTGAGCTTCTCATTTAGCACCTCCATGATCGTAACTGTTATGGCCCAGCAGTAGGCAAGAAGCACTGACCTCGTCGGAAGTTAGCAGAAAGCGGCATGGTCTAACAAGCTTTTGTCAGCTTTTAATTTACGAAGACATTTTAGATGTTTCCACTAGGTAACTGATAATCGGAGTTTTTGCATTTTATTACTATTTTCATTTTATCCATGTTCCGTTTATTTGACACAAAATATCTGACAAGATTAATGATCATAGATGATATTTTTTTTTCATCAATATTATCACTATTATATTAGTGATGACAAAAAGAAATAAAAGAAGGGAGGTGTAGATATACCTTACACTGAGTAGTCGCTTGAGTAGGTATGGAATTAATAAGTTTATGTAAATAATGATTTCAGTTTCTCGAGGCGCAACGCCTTAGCACATTGTTTTAAGGTAGACTTACTAGAAAAGTGTCTCCGGTGTCAGAGATAATAAGCAAATATTACCAATTGGTATATACCTACCAATACATAAATATATACACATATAAAAAGCTAATATCATGAGAAATATTCGATATTGTAACACAAAAGAAAAACTTTTGGTAATCGGATCACCTGTCGGTCAAATTCCTCAAATTGAAATTGAGTCGGCCGTACATAATTTAATAACAAATTATTTGGAGAAAATAACCATTAGAAATACCTAGTACTTTGTTTGGTAGTCATTTCGTCTTTACACCAATCTTTGTTTTTACTCTGTTAGGTACAGTGAAAGCTACCATTTTTTCTGGTCGGCTTTGGGTATTAGTGAAATCAGCTTGCAACTGCATGATTGTGCCCCAGTTTTTCGAACGAAAATTATCACCGTACAAATCGTCAAAGTGATATTTATTTTCCAGAAAACGCGTATTAGAATGCTGGAGACCATTATTTCCTTGGTTATTTAATAATTAGCAAATTACCCGTACCCACACCATCCCCTTTCCCACAGTTTCGTGCCAGAGATCAATTGAACTTCATAACAACAAATGGTCACGGGCTACAGACTGCAGGCAGTCAAAAATGACAATGCCAAGTCTACATACTGGACTAACAAAACGACTACTCAGCCTAAGTAGAAATAACCTCAGAACAATAATAGGGACACTTACGGGCCATTGCCCCTAAACAAAAATCTCTTTAAAATAAGCGCCACGGACAGCCCACTCAGCAGGGGCTGCTTTGATGCCGAAGAATCAGGCGCCGAACGGTGAGGTCGCTCCACGAAGCCTGTGAAGCTCCCAGGAAACTTCTGTGCTTCTGGGCGGAGCTAGGCTGGCTAACCTAGCCAGTACCTACACCTACGCACAAAGGACCAAATGGGAGTCTAAGTGCAGAAAACGGAGTCCCTCCTCTACTCTTAACTAGCAAATTGTAATGAAATGGAACGAACACTCTGTAAATTGTGTTGTTCAACCGTCATCACCCGTGGATAAGTCAGTAATAAGTAACTGACCATTTTCTTGACCTATTATAATAACTAAGAACCTGAGCCGTCCTATGGTTTCCACATGAACTTTCTTTCGACTGCCAGTCGTCTGCTGCTCAAATATTTATAACAGCAATCAGTTAAATATCTTAGCAACATTATTTAGGTCTTTACATGAAGGTACTAATATTTTGTAGGACTCAACTCTCATTTCGGCTAATATGAGATAATTTTCTCCACAAAACTGGCGGCATAATAAAAATCATTACATATTTCGTGGAACGTTACCAACCTTATTTTCGGCGGAATGTTGTCATAATTCAGTTCAGTTTGCTACCAGTCCTCACACGTTGCAATTTGTCTTCATTACCATTTTCTAAATCATCCGGAACATCAATCTTCTTGTATATGGTTCATATAAGCTGTGCACAGTTTATATTTGTTTGGTATGTTTTTACGTGATTCTCAAATGATGCTCTAGGGATCGTGTGTTACATTTCCTCGTAATACGGTCGTTTTTTAGGGTTCCAAACATCCATAAGAAACTGAACCCTTATAGGATCACGGGTGTCTGTCTGTCACAGTAAATTTTCTTTAAATCTACTGGACCGATTCTAATGATATTTGGTACACATATGAACTCCTGTGACACGAACGCATTATGTACAAAAAATAAATTTGAGTATGGGGGTCATTTCTGGGGGACAAACTAGAAAATAAAAAAGGGGATTTTAATTATAGTATTCGTAATTCTTGAATAAGTAGTTTTGCAGTTATTCAAGAAATGATCATTTCTCCCCCCCTTATCTCCGAAACTACTCTAAAATTTTGAAAAAAATGCAGATGTTCTTTACCTATAGACTACAGGAACATTTATAAGAAGTATATAGTGTTAAATATACATGTTACAAAAATTAAATCCATTCGGAACCCTTTGCACGCGAGTCCGACTCGCACTTGGCCAGCTTTTGTATATGTCAACACACCCCAAAATGATTAGAAATTAACGATGTATTTTGTTTAGTCTTCCATTTTTGGGACAGACTTGAAGGGTCTTCATTATGCAGAGCAATCTGTCTTCATTAGTGGATGGTAACAAATTCAAATGATGATAAAAATAAAACGTTTACATATTAAGAGGACCAATAAGCTCTTGCAAGCGGAATTGGTTTAAAATCCTCAAGTAATCTCACTGCACGACGCCTTCATCCCACTTTATCCCTGAAAAGTGCCGGGTACGGTATCGCCGCTATCCGTAGATAATCCCATCGATGACAGGTAATAAGAACACACATGCTTCGTGTACTTCAGATGAAACTCTATCGACAGATCTTATGATGTCTGTTAGAAAACCCTCTTCTCAACTCAACTACACAGGGTTTACAAGCGTTACTTTCGCAGGGCTTATGTTTTGAAAACTATTATTGAATGTTGCAATATCCTTAGAATAAGCTGCTTTAACTGAATGGTTTAGATTTATAATGATAAAAGTACCTACTTTGTTAAAATTGTTAGTTTGCTTGTTGGAGGCAATCTCTGGAAGTACTGACTCGATTGCGAAAATTACTTCACTTTTAGAAAGCTGCACTGTCTTTGAGTACCATAGAGTATTTTCAATGTACGGTTCTCGTCGGATAAGCGTCAGTAGCAAATCCACGGAAAAGCTTATTCACAATAAGTAGGTTAAAGGAATACGTACATATCTTCCGTGCTCTGGAAGACGTACCGACGCGAAAATAGGTATCCATTAAAAATCCGCTCCAAACAATAAAGTAGACGTATTATTGTCTCCATTAATAGAGTTTTTAGTGCCGGAGCGGTGACACAGTGCCGTCTGCCGGCGCACAGGCGCACGGCAGTGCGTGTCGGCCAGCCACTCACCAACCGCGACTGCATTGCGAAACGACAGCGTTATTTGAAGCTATAAAGTTGTTAGTAAGTACATTAGCTTGATAACGTATGTGTTCTTCATTTGTCTTTCCTGGAGAGACGAGCAAGATTTAGTTCAAGCAGAACAAAATTAGCTTAAACTTTTACTTTAAGCTAAAAAAAAATAGGAAGAAGATTATTATGAAAATAAATAATAGAAGTTATTGTACCCAATAATGACAACAGGATTACAATAAACAAGAAGCAGTAGGGTCTGCTTCTTTATTGTGTCTTTCTAGAGGTTCTAGGGTCTAGAAATTGCTTATAATTGGCAAAATAAAAAATGTTTATTTCAATTACATAAGTCTTCAACGTTCGTGATTTGGAGACCACCTATTAAGCAAGAAGATGCTTGTGTTAGGTGACTCCGCTCTTCCACTTAACATTATACAGNGACGAGCAAGATTTAGTTCAAGCAGAACAAAATTAGCTTAAACTTTTACTTTAAGCTAAAAAAAATAGGAAGAAGATTATTATGAAAATAAATAATATATATATATATAGTATAGTAGTATGCAATTGAAAATAGAATAATAAAATAAAGAAAAGACGAAAATACAAAACTTACAAAAAGGAGCGCACCAAGTGATTTATTTGAGGGTGTTTTGTTTGTGTGAGTGTACATTGTGCATGAGTTAAATTCGTTTACCTGTATATAGATATGAGTATAGGTTTCAGTCAGGTTTAGGTTAACCCTGCGACAATGCCTTGGGATCGGAGGAAGCCAGGAGCATCTTCCTCTAGTGGAGGAAGATGTTCCATTTCGTTGTTGCGGTCATATTTATTATTAGACAAATTAAGGAAACGATGTTACCATGGCCTCAATGTCGTCGTAGGTTTTAGTCTTAAGCCATTCAGCCACAACTTACTTACAGTCACGGAGTTTCAGAGGATATAGGTGCAATTCTTTATTCAATAGGTTGTATAAGTGAGAAGATTGCCTTGCATACTGCCTCTTAACAAAAACAGATCTAACTGGGACAGTTAGGGCGACTAAGTAGTGTCGGCTGCTACTTATACTCGGCTTTAAGGGATCATACGGAAGATATTTGTGTTTTCTCAGGATATGATGAAGTAAGTAAAGTTTTCTTACATATAGAAGGTCAGAGGTTAGGTAAAGGCTTTGGGTTGGGGACCTATAGGGTTTGAAGAGCATAACCTTAAGTAGAGATCGTTGCGCCCTTCAAAGTTCTAAAAAAATATTTTTTGTTACCCCACCCCAGCATGGCAAACAGTACGTGAGAATCGATTGGGCCAAAGATCCTTTAAAGCAATGTGTCGCAATGTTTTAAAAGTCCATATTAACTAACTCTTTTCAAAATCAGTTCAGTATGCATGTGCCAGGACAGGCGCTGGTCAATCGTGATGCCCAGGTATTTAGTGTACTGTAACCTGTAAATTTTTGCACAAGAGCAGTCAGGAATGGGGGTTGGCAAAACAGTGGATCTTTATTTGAAATTCGAGTGATGGTTGAGTGTGTGCATACTTGGTGAAGCATATGTAGTTGGACTTGGAGGCGTTTAGGGTGAGGAGGTTACGATTAAACCATTCTGCAATCTTTGACAGGCCAAAGAACAAAGTTAAAGATCAAAGAACAAAATAAGAGTAAAGATCAATAAAGAATGGCTTCGGATACGATTCCAATTTTTCTAAGTTTTATTTTTGTTCTACAAAACCATAGTAATTTAATCTCCACAATACAACAAAAGAGCAAGTTCCCTCCACATTTACTCCGCAGTGTCACTTATTGTGATACGTCCCTCTCGTCCCCTCGCGTGGTCAATGTTCAAGATAAAGCCACAATTACCGAGCTCATTGCCGGCTTAATGCAGTACATTAGGGACAAAGTAGCTACAGTTGAGGGCAACAGCACAATATAGTGGCACTTAGCTTGAACTTTAGATCTAAATGAACTTTAGAACTTGTACAATTAACATTCAATTGCATTTCTAGTATCCATTTAAATAGTTTCGTTGCGTAATAGTTGTAAGCTTTGTTAAGCTAAGGCTTGCCTTTAAACGTTGAGTTTGGGCTCCATGAAAAAACATATTGAGATCAGAATAACTTTTAAGATTTTATAGGGCCATTCTATTCCTTACTTCGTACAGTGCAAAGTGTAAGCAAACAAATGGCTGGCGTACCTTTCGTGGAATATAGGCTGTTTCGCATAATCCAAGGAACGTGGCAAACTTAGTATCTACGTGTACACTAGCCTAAAACGTGAAATAAAGTCTACGTGGTCTACGTGACCTACGTGATAACGTAAATTCACGTTGAAGCAAGCTTGCGTCGTATCACGATCGCATATCCGTAGCAAAATTGCAACGGGAGGTATGCAAATTTAAACTCGTGTTCAACGATACCTACTAACGTCATTTTCAACTTTACAGAGTGTGTAGTTACAGCGGTCTTGAGAACATACCTATGTATTTGTTTCAGTTAACTTTTATTAAGTGCACTTTTAACATAAACATTGATTATACTAGAATAAACAAAGGCTAAAAAAAAAAATATGTTTAAGCAATTGATAAAAACACCTAGTCCCTTCATAGTGTACAAGGTGTAACTAAAACAACGTTATTCCTAAAAACGTATCACTGTGGTCATCATTATGATAAATTTTTGCCATAGGACNACTTTTATTAAGTGCACTTTTAACATAAACATTGATTATACTAGAATAAACAAAGGCTAAAAAAAGAAAATATGTTTAAGCAATTGATAAAAACATCTAGTCCCTTCATAGTGTACAAGGTGTAACTAAAACAACGTTATTCCTAAAAACGTATCACTGTGGTCATCATTATGATAAATTATGATTATAATTATGATAATTTAACACCGAAAACTCGAAATAAAAGCAACTGCCCTATAAATTTGTTTTTACACAACTCGACCAAATGTTCTGTGGTATTAACTTATTGATTTCAAGAAATGTTCATAAACATAGATTTAATTTACCTGGCGGAATTTCTCATTTTTCCCATTACTTATAAGTGGGCCTTTGACGTCATAGAAAGTACTGGTCTTCAGTTCAACTTCAGACGTCACTGGGATATTCCGTAACTATTCAACTTACGCCTGTTTAAGCAACAGAACCATTTAAAGTTTATCCGACAAGTTCCTGTACCAGGTTGAAAGCATTCAATCTTTATTTACTTTTTAGTGCCAACTTAATGACTAGTCTTGGTTTTACATCCTATTGCTTTGACGTCATAGGCATAACCTACCCTCGAATGTCTTTTTGTTTTCATTGATTAAAGCTTTTAATAATCCCGTCGATCAAATTTCGATCACGATGGGCGATATAAGTGTCTAGCTGTTAAAATCATTATTATACTACGGGTAAAACGCCAATCGCCTCGAGTAGAGGAGTAATTTCTGGCTGTCCAAACAAACAAGCCAATTTTCGGGAACAAAGTTGTGAGAAGGGTACACAGACACCTTATTTTTTGTCCTTTGATTTGACAAGCTAAAATATGGCCATTTCCATACATATCACTAAATTAACATTTATATGAATTCATATTATTGGATGTTTTTTCACAAAATTGGATCCTGGAACTCGATCCGAGTCGTTAAATACGGCTCAGATAGAAATGAGAACGGAAGAACAAACTCTGTATTGTGTTGGCAGGAAGACGCACATAAATTGTTTATGTTGAAACTTTTGTGTGAATTACCGACTGCAGTGCACAAGGACATAATACTACGAGTTACGCAAGAACGTGATACGATGTTTTTGCTTGACTTGTTTTATGAATTCTCAAGTTCGAAGGGATGACCTTTATGTATTTCAATTCTGCCAAATGACTGCTAATTATTTTTATTCAATTCAATACACAGTAGGCGGAAGCTCGCTATTCGAAATTTTCAATGTAACCACTATTGACACCAGAGAATATAATGAAAAGTTCTAGGAGTCAATGACACTCCCACTCAGACTCAGACCGATATCCCGCCGAGACCCTACCCTAATTTACACAATATGGCGAAGAAAACAAGTAAACCCTTTCTGAGTCTAATATCAGGACCTATCAAAGTATAGTCTACTATTCCCTGAATAGTAGCCTATACTTTCGTTTACTTAAGAAAATCTCTAAGACAATAGGTACCATCTATCTTTGGGTCCCTAGTGGATATTCATTTAAAGGGATCCTTTTTGCTCAAATCGTCAAACCAGATTAGGATACACCAATAAATCTTGATGGTGCACAGGACTTGAATTGACACTAACAAGTAATACGTTTCACAGATTTCAGTGAGGTTTTGTTCACGTAACCGCTGTCATATTTCTTAGCATCACAACGAAGTTTGAATTGATGCCATATGGCTCCAACACGACTTCACGCACTACCATAAAGTACACTTGAACAACAAAGAAACTCGCATACATATGGTTGCTTTCAAATTGTAATAACATGTCATTTGCTCGTTATTCTCAAAGAAGAACAAACGATCAGACATACGTTCCTACTAACAGTGCTGAAATCCGCCTGTATTACCAAAACAGACTGAAACAAATCTAAAAGTTAAAAAAAAAAAAGTTCATTTTAAAGAAATATTTTAAAATTTTTGACACACTTATAAACAAGTCTAAGCCGAAAGTAGATGGTATCGATTCCAGTTATTCTCAAATATTATACAATTTAAAATTCAATTTACTACGTACTGAACTTATGATGAATTAGTCCTATCGCCTATCAGGAACATTACCGTACCCTGCTTAAATGCAAATGAGTCCTGGCTATAATCTAAGTTGTGAATACGTGCTTATTTTACCAACAGTCTTCCTCAAAAGCCTTGGCTAACTCCATGCGGCAGGGAAGTACCTATCTGTGTGTAGGTAACTCACCGGAAAACCAAAACTAAATATCAAATCAATAACTTGTCATAGATACTCACAGGTTTCAAGGAACTGACATGGTATATGAATAAATTAGCTTATTTTGGACAAATAAACATTATCAGGACCACCGACGATCGAGGACAATCCATAAAGGAAAGTAGTTCGGGAAAGAACGCAGGTTATATGTTGGACATCGATTAAAATAAACTACACTGTGGTCTGTCTTATAATATCTGCAACCAAGTCTCCAATGACACATGTTCCACTACTAGTATTCGTACACAGTGGCGGACTTAGGGGCAGGCGGGCCCATTTTTACGAAAATTACCGGGACGGAGGAATATGAAAATAGACACATTAAAGTTTATGGAGGAGTGCGGAAAGCTAATATTTTTTTTTTAATAATGCTTTAAAAATACATTAAATTAATAAAAAAATATGGTTGAATTTCGACCTCTGGGCGACCGATTTTGGAATATCACCAGTGTAATTTTTTACAATTGGAAATTTCGTACCTCACTGTTTTTTTGTTGTAGTATTAGGAAAAGCCGCAAAAATAGACAGAAAGACCAGTTTTCGATTCATATAAATTTTAAAAAGAGCACGGACCTCGTAAACTTCTGCCCGCCTGGGGCCTCGCTCCTTGTGCAGCGCCTGGGATTGTCCTGAGAGAGTTGACAGAGCTAAGACTGGTTCCAAATGTGCCTCAAATCACCGCAAATAATGTACAGACATTCTAGCTTTATTATATTTAAACGAAGCTTGAACGAAATAGGATATAATTTATTGTCCAAAGACAATTGATTCAGTGTGGTCTGAGTGTGCGAAATGAAACTCCCAGTCTCAAATATCTGATCTTGAAATCTTGTGTAAGTCATGTGAGTAGACTGTAATCGTAGTAAATTCGGGTTGGCCCATAAATGTGTCTGGAAGAAGTAACCGCAATAAAACTGAAACAAAGACGCGCTCCGGAATGTATATCGAAAGTTTTAAGCTCCCTTACATACGTTGCAAACTATTCTACTTGAGTTAAAAAAACAACATATTGCGGTCGCGGTTGTAAGTCTCAATTACATGTTAATAGTAAAACAAAGTTGAAATGAAGATAGAAACATAGGTCTCTGTTGTAGGACAGGCAAACGAATTTCAAGAGCTTTTTTCGAGCTTGTTTTTTCCTTTGTCATATTATCAGAATTCAATTTGAATTATGGCTCAAGCAAATTATGGACACATCATCAATGACCTAAATAGTATTTAAATCTAAGCAAAGCATGGAAATAATATTAGACTCTTGTTTTTGCACGTTGCATAAGCAGTTCTTGCTTTCTTTCTTCCTCGTGCAAGTCCAACATACAATAAATATCTACATATCCCATGGCCTGATCGTTTCAATTAGAGATTATCTTTATTAAACGAGCAATTTCACTTCTTAAATATTAGTATACTTACATTTCAAAATAATAACAGAATATTCGTGGAACAGAATACTTAGGTATCTAATTAATATAATTAGGTGAAGATATACCTACCAACAAAAATATTGTTACGTGACCAATGCGCAGAACACACGCATTAAATAGATTAACCAAAACGATTAAGCGCATGTATAAACGGGCTAGTCCCACATTATACTTTAGGTAAAGACGAATGTCCTTGCAATTAGATAATATTGTAGAGGATGAAGATTAATTGATGTAAGTCACGACAAATGAACGTTTTAATTGTATCTACTATCAAAAAATGTATGTCTGTGTCTCTGTGCCTACATCTGCAAATGAACTTGACACTAACCTTCAACTGATTTGAGCTCTATCGTAATCAGCAATTTCATTCTGTTGCCCTTATCCTTCATTGCCTTGACTCCCTTTATACTAATACATTATACCCTACATATTATAATATTTAAAATGCTGACCATATTTTTTTAATGAAATAATATATTTCTTTAACACGACCATGTCTTCTGATAAAACACACGCACAGGTAACTACCGATAATTCCAACCCCAAAACATCAGAGACAATGATAGGATTTCATTACCATTAGACAAACATTACCGTTCAATATTAGTCCATAACTTAACAAGTTTTAAGTGTAAAATCGTTTACCACAATATAATACTGCATAATGGCGTGTGTGCCAATAATTAAGGGAGCTTGGCTTCATAACACCATTTTATAAACATCCGCTACAGCAAAAAGCTTTATAAACCGTTAGCACAGCGACAAAATAACAAACCAAAGGAAAATTATGGCCACAAAACACTGAAAATGAAAAGCACTAACATAAACAATGTTCGGTATTTTCGAATAATAACA
>NDFZ01002152.1:0-16716 GCA_002192655.3 Mamestra configurata | reverse complement strand
TCTTCCGCTCCACCCAGAGCGGAAGAAGTCATTTGATGAATTCCCATCCTTAAAAAAGGGTCCCATCTATCTCATTACCAAAAATCATTCAAAATGGTCCAGTGATTTAGGTGTGAAAGCATAACAAACNATTACCAAAAATCATTCAAAATGGTCCAGTGATTTAGGTGTGAAAGCATAACAAACAACAAATTCATCATCATCATCATATCAGCCGAAAGACGTCCACTGCTAGACGCCTCCCCCAAGTGTCGCCACAACAACCGGCCCTGTGCGTCTCGCATCCATCAGCTACCCGTGACCCTCACCAGGTCATCGGTCCACCTTGTGGGAGGCCTTACAACGCTGCGATTTCCAGTACGTGGTCGCTACTGTAGAATATTTCGGCCTTTCTTTTCGTGTGACTGTGAGATTTTTTGCCAGCAATAGACCATCTAGTCAATAGGGCAAAAAATCACACAATCACACGAAAGTTCACAAATTCACTTCACCATTATATAACTTAGGATAAAAGTTACAAGGACATAACTTATGTCAATATCAATATTAAAATACATTATTCGAAGTAATTGTACGTGGGACCAATAAAATTACAGGGACTGATAACACAAGATAACAAGAACAAAAGTTCGTCAAGAACAAAACTTGAAAAATATTTTCATAATTACATCTTTAAACCGAGAGCCACGAGAAAGAGCGGGTCCTTTCCGAAGTAACTTAATTCTAAGCTTTATGAATATGTTAGTTTGAAGTACGGCTTAATCCGACAACGTTATTATATACCTTTTACCGGAGCGCAGAAAGTAAACTGCGATGTTTATGTATGTTAGACTTCAAACGTGAAAAAACCGGGCAAGTGAAAGAAAGAAAGAAAAAACATGAGTTTATTTGCGACAAGCATGACGCATACCAAAATATATAATATACAAAATTACAAAAGTTATGCAAGTTGGGAGTCACACTCACGCACCGAGGGTTCCGGTCGAGTCTTGATTTTTTCCGAGTATACATTACCTATGGAAGTTTAGTAGTTTTTATCTGTATATTTCATTCCGAAATGTTAAAATTCAATTTTGTATCTTAATTTTATTTATTGTACACCTACCACAGTATAGTCTTAATAACCCAAAGGTTGACTGGTAGAGAATGCCTTGATGCATTAAGTCCGCCCATGTACCACTATTGTACATAAAGTTTAAATAAATAAATAAACTATGAAAGCAAAATATAGCAGGTAAAATCGAAGGACAAACTTAACTTTGTTGCTGAAAAAAGGTTCTCCCATACATCAATGTACGACACGATCAATTCTTCAACCGAAAATATGAGTTTGTAATCTTAATCATTGTTTTTTTAAATGATAAAACTATGAATTCCCAATTTTTACTTTTTCCTGTACTTGTACTCTAAGATCTTTCTTCTTGCAAAATTTCATGAATCTAGGTCAACTGGATGCAACCTATAAATTTTGATTCCCTTGAGAGTGTCTAAATATTTTTTTCACAGCTTCAAGGGACTGTAGACTTGAGTACATAGTTTTAATTACTGGATACCTCGACGCGTTCCCGAGATAAAGGGTCTTGACAGACATGCAGACGGATGGACGAACGGACAACAAAGTGATGCTGGGTTTCATTTTAAGGTACGGAACCCTAAAAATATAAAAAATAAAACTTAAAAAAAACGACTCAAAAGTTCCGAACATATGACTTCTCAAGCAGTCTGATGCAGTTGGTGACATCAAATCTGTGATTGAACTAAAGTAAATGCCACCGACTGTAACAAACTGCTTGAAAAGTAATTTCTTCGGAAATCTTTAGTCGCTTTTCTCGTCGATTTTTTTTTTCCTTAATGTATTTCAGATACCCAACATCACCCTAAAATATGACCAGGCGCTTCTGGAACATCGTGTAGAGTAAAAAAGAGGTTTTTCCACTATTGTCCACAGACGGCGCTTATCCATGTCGTTCAAATTGACGTTTACGTCAATGCGATCGAGTACACTCGCACTTCCGTGCTCTCGTCATGCCGCTTGTACACGCTAAGAAATTTCACCGTGTCTGCTACCGATAGGACCAATTCATTATTTATTTATTTAGCTTGAATTACTCTCTGAACTTACAGTACGAACCAACACGTACAGAGAGTCGTAATCTAAAAATTGAAAAGTTACACACATATGTAGGTATTAAAAATTAAAATAAAAAATACAGAATAACAAATTATTTACAAATAATAAAAACAAATAATTAATTGATGGAAATAATAAACAATAATAATAATCAAACAATTAAAATAGTAAATAATCAAATAATAATAATATGTCAATCATAAAAACATTTAAGCACTAAAACAATCTTTGAATTTCTTTAGGATTTAGGATTATGTACGCGACAAGAATTTGTTTGATCTAGACTCGAAAACTTCTCGTGTTTACTGCAGACAAGATGAATAGGAACGTGTAAACATTAAGATTGTTTTCGGGTAGTTGTGCGTAGGGTTTGAGAGACAACACAAGTCTGTTATCAATTTTCGTTTTTTTTTTAAGTGAGTCGTTTGTCTTTATGAATTTCTAACGTTTTGTCCCACAATACGGGTCGTCCCTCTACTAAACTTATAAGTAACTCGGTGTCAGTCATATTTTTTGTTTCCATCCGCTACAACTTGTCCACGCAAACAAACGTACAGAAACTACCTGATCACCTTACCTTTTTTTTTTAAGGATGGGAAATTATCAAATGACTTCTTCCGCTCTGGGTGAAGCGGGAGGGCGTTTCAGACTTTTACTGACTAAAATCCATCCGTGTTCCTTCTAGAGCCCTTTAAGTTCCAGGGCCGCGGTGACTCTTTCGAACAAATTCCGCAACCCTGGCATGCTCTGGCCCTACCGGGCCCCGCCTCCTATGCTGCCTCCATCGCACCGCAGCAACGTTCACGCGTCGTGTCCAGCGCAGACAAGTTCTTTTTCCTGATTTTCCTGATAGCGCCGAAATAGTGTACACAGTTTGTTTGTAGAAACGACACGAATTCTTACATAGGCCCGGTGTACTCGATCGCATACACTATTCCAAAAACTGCAGAAAACTTAATTCAGTGACTGGCCTGTTGGTCGAGTGGTTAGTGACCCTGACTGCTAAACCGGAGGTCGTGGGTTCGATTCCTACCAGGAAAAATCTTTGTGTGATGAGCATGATCATTGGTTTTGTGTCTGAGTGTAATTTGTCTATAATATGCATGCATTTAGAAATATATAAGTATGTTTATCAGTTGCCCGGTTGCCATAGCACAGGCTCTGCCTAGTTTGGGATCGGATGACTGTGTGTGAGTTGTCCCAAGAGATATAATTATAAAAAAAGAGATATATAATTAGTATTAACGTAAAAGAAAACTGCGCTTTAAACCGAGTTCACGATCAGAGCAAGGTAACCAGTGGTAGTAGGATTAGTGAGGATGAAATTATCGAAAGCTTCGCATCGTTTGGCCAACACTGAAATTAATTGTTAGGGTTCCCAGCAGATAATTTAATTTTAGTCGTTTTTCGGTTAGACTAAGTAAACAAGACAGTGTACAAAATAATTACGTGAAAACACGTCTATAAATATTTTTGAAGGGATAGGCAGAAGCATAGATATCTAATAGTCTATGATGAGTTTTCCACATTCTTACCATGTTTGTTCAACTCTCTCCTGCTCACAAATAGCTTCCAGCATGTTTTATTATCTCTATTTAAAAAAAAACTCAACTGGTTTTTGTTTTTTTTTTCGTGGAGTTTATCTGTTGGATATCACCAGTTATTTTAGAGTAACATTTAATAGGAGACGATTCTATTGTGAAGAGTACAAGTCCAGACCCCGGGTAACATTCTACATGGAAAACTCAGTAACTGCTTCCCAGACCCAGGAATGGATTCAAAGACCCCACGCTTAGCAATAGCCCTCTACGAGCTATAAAAAAACTTTATAGTTACGGGCCCTATGTAATGGTACTGAAAAAAAAAAAAAAACATTTTACTAAAACGTTACACTAATAAGTTTGTCTGAAGTACTTGTGAAAATCATAATAACAGAAAGATACGATTATCAGATTTAAATAATGGGATGCAGAAACTAATTAAATCTAAACTCTAATTTAAAACTAATTCTAACTCAACTAAGATATGGAATTAGTAAATCCTTTTTTTTTCAACGACGAATGTCAGAAATTCATGGGAACTTAATGCTGGGATAAATGCATTATGTCCTAATCCATTATTTACACCCAAGTTCCAAACCCTTACAGCCGTTGAAGCTTCATCGATTAACGAAAAATTAAAACTCTAAAAATACACACTATTTACATCAATTTATCATACCTACCTAGTATTAGGATAAGAATTACGGGTACCCTGTAGAATTTCAAAGAAAATTCCGATCAAATTAAGTTTAAACCGTCTTGAAATAAACTCATTAAGCATAACAAGTTGTCCGCTTTATTTGATAACAAACTCAGTATCCAGTAAGAACTGGAAGATACAGACGGGCCACAAACATAAACTAGAAATAAATACGTTTAGATGGAGAATCTGATTTAACAGAATAATGTTACAAACCAAAACAATACCATCAGTAATGGTTAGACAGATTTGTATTTATAGTACCTATATTTCGCTAGTCATATTCTATGTCACAAAGGACGAACCTAATAACTGGTAACTTTTATTATTTCTTATTGTAATTATTACAATAAGAAATAATATAAGTTACCAGTTTCTGCCCGCGGCTTCGCTCGCGTAAAAATCTGTAATTATCTCAAGGATCCCAAGATAAAAGTACCCTACATCCTTTTCCAAGGTACAATATATCTCTATTCCAAAATTCATCAACGTTGGTTCAAAAATTTAGACATCAAAAAGGAACAAATGTCAGACAAACAGACAGACGGATAGAGAGAGAGTTAGACGTGGAAGTTTGAATACATGCATTATTTTGAAATTGGTAATGTACTTATCCGTACCATAAATACATTTCCGAGGTTGTAACGCAGTTCATTAATTAACGCCTTTATTAACTTCCCTGAATAATTTACTTGATAACTGCAGTGTTGCCCAATGAGTACAATTGCAGGTACGTAAATAATGATTAAACAACTTTTGAGAAAATATGAGTTTATTTTTTCGTAACCATTCATAGTGGCTGTCCGATATTTGCCCAGTAGCGGTAGCCAATGTAGTCAACTAAGGGCTCAAGTGGGCAACTTTTTTGTTACTAAAGAGTGGTTCTAAAGTTGTCCGTCTAAACTAGCAGTAGGTAAGGTGTACAAATGACCGCGGAGCGCCGTCGCCGATATTTTTTAAGAAAGCGCGTTCTTACATCTCTCTTTTTATGATTGTTCTTCTTTTATTAGAGTACTTTTGTTTCTTAAGTGAAATTTTCTAAGTTAGAAAGGCGGGGCTTTCGCTGTAAATCCGTACTTACTCTTTGCGTCGTAAAAGTTAGGCGATTGAAAAAATTGCTTCTTTTGTGCGACAAAATCGCTGTTAAGAATTGATTTGCCTTTGATTCGTTATTGTAAGGTTTTATATACTTTAATGGTGGGGCAAAATACATGCTTTGGTTGAATAATGAAACTGAACGAAGCAGTATAAATTCAAATAGTTTAATGCCCACGATAATGGTGGAGCTAATTACGGTTCAGGCTCACACGCCACTGAACTAAAGAAAGTGGAGTAGTTATAAGCGCGCTATGCAGAGCTTGTGCAGAAACATAAAACTGCAAGGCGAAGTGGATTGACTAATAAGATTAACATAATTACGCGCGGCGACTGCACGCGAACCCATAGCTTTTCATAATTAGCTGCCGTTGTTATAACATTCGTGAGTCGAATGTTGGCTGAGCAGAATAAACGTACATACAAGGTGTTTCGGAAGTGCAAAGTTATATTTCAGTGTTGCGTTCTGTATCCTACTAATATTATAAACGCGAAAGTTTGTAAGGATGGATGGATGTTTGTTACTCTTTCACGCAAAAACTACTGAATGGATTTTGATGAAATTTGGCACAGTGGTAGATTATAGTCTGGAATAACACATAAGATGATTTTCGACGATCACGCGGGTGGAACCGCGGGTGGCAGCTAGTTTGATATAAAGTAAAGACACAATAGTAAAAAACGGCGACGTTTTTTTACTATTGTGTCTTTACTTTCTCAAAAAACCCGACCTCAAACAAACACTACAAAGTAAGAAAAAATCAACAACACTTTTCAAGCAGTCTGATGCAGTTAAAAACATCAATTCTGTGATTTAACTAAAGTAAAAGCGAGCAACTGCGTGAAACTGCTTGAAATGTGATTTGCTTGAAACTTTGCAGTATTTATTTGCGGTTGAGTTTCTGAAAAAAAAACAATGTTTTTAAATATTTGCTATTGTTTCCTTAGTATATATCAAATACAGAACGTCACCCTTTAATATAACCACGTACTTCTGAAACATTCTGTATAAGCATAGTATACTACATATTTACATACTCGTACGTTAATCTAATAATATCCCGAATGGAATGCAAATAAAGCTGGTTTTTCCTTCAAGAGCTTTGTAAAAAACTACGTTTCCTTTTCGTTTGAAACGTTTACAGTTGTTAATCTTTGTAGAGTAACTTCAATCGCGACATCGCATCGGCAAGGTCCGTCTGCAGCTTTGATAAATTTATTTAACCTCAACTCGAGTTAAACGAAATACTCAGCGGAATTGCAGTTCTAAATTAATCGGTTTCATTTACTAAAGTTGTTAACGTGCACTGTCAAAACACACAGATGCAACGTTAGTGTGTTATTAATTGTTAATACGTACACACATACATATTTCAGGTATTTAGTTTAGTTATCAATTATTCTACATTATTCTACTGCTGTATATATGTTCTGTATGGTGTCGGACATAAAAGAATAGCACCACCCCATCACCTCCCGTGGGTGTCGTAAGAGGCGACTAAGGGACTCACCAGAGAATGGACAGCAGCATTCTCTGTAGTTCTGTGCATTGCAACAGCTACACTGCGATCGCCAACCAGCCTGCCAAGCGTGGCGTTTGTGGCAAACCCCCTCCTTGGGGGAGGCTTATGTCAAACAGAGGACGTCTTTCGGCTGATATGATGATGATGATCCCACTGCTGGACAAAATACGGACGGATAGAATTTTGTCCAGCAGCGGGATCCCCAAGACTTCCAACTATTTTGGTCCAGGACTAAAGTGGGTTACTGCTCGTTTGTTTGTGTGGCTCGTCTTCTAAGGGGTCGCTGTACCTTTAACTGTGTCAGGACTCCACATAGTGGTTATTTTGGGCTCACGGCTCATTGTATATAGGCAGACAAGGCCAGCCTAGTCCCACTTTAGGAGATATTTATTTTATATTAAACAATTTATTAAATCTAAAATGATCAAAATGAAACCTAAAAATTCAAATCTATGCATTCATTTAGAATCTGAAAGCTCAACAACAAACCATCAAATATCACCCATATCATTTCAAATGCATCATCAATTAATACAATACAAATTAATCAGTGTAAATAAAACGGGATATACAAATCAATGAATGGACGCCCTTTAAACGCTCGTTTGAAAATACATGCGATATAAATTCTGACAACGGTACTACATTCGGATCGATGGTTGGCCGCTGAGCAAATATTCAATAAGGGAACCTATGTATTGTATTGCACCCGCGATTCAGTTTGTTCACTCTTCAATATACCGTTATTGTTTTGGTCGTATTGAAAACGGAATCAAACAGTACAAATTGCGGAGCCATATTGTCGCGTATGTAGGTATGCTTTCATTCGGATCTAGTGTTTGGATTGACGGATCAGAAAGTTTACCCGTTATACCTTTGGAGTTTTTGATTCGTTTGGTGTACTTTTGAATCGGTTGGCTTTGCAATTTGGAAGTTGGTTTTGAGATTTGTCCGAGTAATTTATAGTTCACTATCCAGTGGCTGAAGTCGAGAATTATCTCAAGGAATGTTTCGGTAGGATGTATTCCCGGGATAAAAGTATCCTATTGCAAGACATTGTACCTGTGTTCCAAGTTTCATTTAAACGTAACTTAATGGTGTGCACTAGCTTTTTCACACGACTTCGGTCGCGTCGTCTGGCATGACCAGAAGGAACCCTACATTTTGCGGTGTTGGACGTAGAAAATAATGGCAAGCTGAATGAAATTAATTCGGAATTGATCAAATACATTGTTTTGAATTTAATTCCTAAATATAATTAATGAATGGATAAGTACTCTATTCATCTAACGTGTTTGTTAAATTTTAAATTACTAATAAATTGCAAGTTTCGTGTATAATATTGTTTATGAATTAAGTTGAATGATGTTTATTTATGTATTTATTTTAATTTTATATATATAGACGGAATTAATGCAAAAAAGAATTGTCTACCACACACCGTGCGCGAGGTGTACAGCAAAAAAAAACAAATCGATGATGATGATTTTAACATTGTTATTTCGATAATTATGTACATGATACTGTATGTAATTTAACCTGTTCATCGCAGTTTTATAAATGATCCAAGTGAATATTTTTTGCGAAAATAAGTAATTGTAGCGTCATAAAAAAAAATGAAAAATGAAAAACTAAGAAGCGAAATTTATACGGCAACAAAAAAAACCGTGAACTACCAACAAAATCCTGCATCGCGCAATCAAAATTCTCCGTGCGATTTGAACATGCACAACAGTCCGAATATCAACTATCGGGTAGTTGCATACAAGACACATGAACCGTCTGGTCAGAGGATCCACCAATTTCAGTGGAGGTGTGCGGGTCTTTACTCTCTGTTCCGCATACCTCTATTATATTTACTGTCAAAACGAAATACCTAGTAATTTCAGCTATACCGTACTTTCTATAGGATTAACACTCAACTTTCCATAATAAACAGTATTTACTATTCAGAAGCGCACAACTTAATTAATATCATCCGTCAATAGGCATTGAAAATGCACTTGAGCTGGGCTATTGAATAGAACCAATGGGTATTAGAGTGCCACTCTATTCATGCATTGAATGTAATAATGTTCTAAATTCTAGTAGCGTTATCCAGGCTTTAGAGTTCAATAAAAACAGTTGACAAGCAAATAAACTATAAGCCTGTCTAGTAACTAGTCTAGTGTCTATGCTCACCATAGTAAATGTGTAGCGAAAAATGAGCATAAAAGGGTTACCCCTTTGTTGTACTATGTACTGCTAAACCGTACCACACTAGCACAGAGTTTGGGATGGGTCTACGGTGCTCCTTTTTGTCAGTATGACCACTATGACCAGATTGTTTCTACAGCGGCCCCACAGTGTTGGTGTTGCTCACATCAGAATACAAAAAGTTATTTGAAATTATTTATTTTTATAATATTTAGGATACCAAAAATGTGCTTATGGAATTGCGATCTTTTGACGACCTCCGGTTATTAACTCACAACAAAACAATTTTCCAAACTCATCAAACATGAAAAAGGGTACCCCATCAAATTTAAAAACCCAACTAAAACATATCGGAACAAACTTTAATACTAGAGTAGTTCCCGTAATTTTCGGCAGGGGGCAGCACTAGAATTTTATGGTCGGGACAGATGGAAACGTCAGTACGCTAGCGGGGTCTCCGCGGTATAACATTTGGATTTATTCAGACGTGAAATTAAACAAGCCCCTGAGCGCCCCCTATCACAATTTATGTTCGCACTAGATTGTAAAGGTCCAAAAAGCAAGATCTGACTGTACCCTCATTAATTGGAAGTGGCGTCATGACTGGCCTGTGTTTTGTACTTGATTTAAGGACTGGATGATTTGAGTCTACCGTCTAGTGTAATGGGGAAGGGTCCTCATTAAGGAGATTTAATTGTGGAGTTCTGTGCTTGGTGTCCTGTTTTTAATTAAAGGGTTTTTGGTTAATGTTCGTGGGCTACGGGCTGACTTCAGAACAATAATTTAATGAATTATATAAATCATTAATTAGAAAGACTTAAGTCTCCACCAATCAGTCTGCCTAGCCGTTTCCTAAGTATGTTAGGGACGGATTATATGGAACAGCTTCTTACATACACAACCCAATAACTAAAAAAAAAATAATTTCAGAAGTCGGTGTTTGTGGTTGTTTCTTCGTGTTATTACACCGACTTCCGAAATTGAAGTTATTTTACACTTTGTACTGTTTTTTTTTTTTCATTTGAAAGTCGGTTTTGTGTTTTTTGAAAAAAGTTTTTTTTTATTTTTCACTTTCTGGAAAGTCACAGGAAAGAAAAATACGATTTCGTTTACTTGGATGACATATTTTTTCCAGCTATTTTGACAAAAAAAAACAAACTACTGAGCCAATTTTGATAAAATTTCAATCCTCGGTCCCTCGGTATCCTTTACCTACATAAAAAAAAATCATATCGGTTCATAAATAAAAAAAAAATGAAATCGGTTTATTATTATAAATGACGGAGTTATGAGGTAACATACATGAAAAAATACAAACAAATTGAGAACCAGCTCCTTTTTTGGAAGTCGGTTAAAACCTAGAACCTTCCTAATTCCTGAGTCCTCATAATTTGCATCAAATTATTCTTGGTCAGCTTGCGATGACGAGCAAACAATGAAATTTAAAAAAAAAAACAAGATATAGCTAGAACCCTAGAGAGGTCCTCCCCAGCCAGTACCTACATCATTCCATTTAATTTTATTTCCCTTAAAAAAAACTTCCTTGAAAAGTACTCGAAGTACTTACATTCAAGCTTTAACGAGCCTCTTTCTCGTACATTGTCCTATCGCCCTTCAGCCTTGTATCTTACTCATGCCCTATAATATCGCCCTCTGTGCATCACGATAAGGGTGCGTAACTTCGGGGTTGCGAGAGCCTCGTAAATATTCATTATCCTGGCAACATTGAACTCTTGTTTAAGAATAACACGGGCATCTTCTTTCCAAGTTTATTAAAGGGAGCTTAATTTCCATTACTTGAAAATTTTTCGTAAAATGGTTAATTTTTGGGGCAGTTAATGATCGGAGTGTGAGTTTGTCCGCATGTTAGGAAACACTGTCAGTTAATTTTAATGCCCACATAACTCAACTTAGATAAATCATATTTTTAAGAAGAAAATTGGTTAAAAGCACACCATCCAAAATATTGCTACGTTTTTCGTTCATTTGCAAAAGCGGTCATTGACCCACCTACCTTTATTGACATTCTTAATTTCAAAAACGAAAAGAAAGACATAAAGCTGTCCTGAATCGACATCTATTGTGATCCTTTACATTTTCTAGTAATGAAAAACGAATCATAATTTGTTTTTCGAAGAGATATCAGGGAAAGGACACTGAACTTGATTGTAAATTTATCTGGCGCCAACCATACGCCACGACATCGCAACGTACCACGATGCGACGTTGTATCGTGTATATGTGGCCCTAAATTTACTAAAGGCGCACCTGAGAATTCAAACCATAAACTCCAAGAAAAGAAATGCAAAACCTGAAACCCCAACAAATATTCCCGAAAAAACCTACACATGAACAGATTTTATGAAACTAAAACCTTTGTATCTCCAAATCCGTTTTCAGACAAAGCTTTAGTATCAATAGGTATCACTATTTTACTGTCGCCATAACTTTTGAAACAAGGGTCTGTAGTTATACTAACACGGGAAATAAACAAATCCCATAGATTTTGTGGCGTGCCAAGTATTTTCTCCGCCTTTATCCCTGGCGTATGCCTTTTTGTAGGATTTTGTTGTAAACACGGTGTAGCGTGATAGCATCTGTAGCCTTCGGTTTTAGGATAATTACGATGATGTAGGTGTGGTAAAAGGGTGCAGACAGTGCGATAAAATATAGCATTAATTTTAAGTCAGTTGGTATACTTGAAGATTATTATGTCGTGATTTATTTACATTCTAAATCTGAAATATCCAAATAAGTAAATAAATCAGCAGTTTATTTCGCACTCACCTTCATTTTTCTCCCTACTTTTGGAAAAAAAATGTTATTTATTGAGTCGAATGCGCAACATATTGAATTTATCTGTAGTTTTTTTGGCCGATATGGTATTTGTATTCCATGGAAGCTACAGCCAAATTATTGTTTTAGTATAAACCCTAAAGCGTATGACGAGCTACTATGNTTGTATTCCATGGAAGCTACAGCCAAATTATTGTTTTAGTATAAACCCTAAAGCGTATGACGAGCACAATACTATATCGTCTAGTCAAAAGCATAATTATGTTCCCAATATATGACAAAAGTCATTCTACTCTATCCATTTGCGACATTTATAGCCCTAGACCCATACATATTTCGCGACCTATACAAAAGTTAATATTCTTCGCAATAACCATAAAAAACATCCATTCCCATACAGGTTACGAAGTCGATGAAAGAAGCGAAATAACTAGCAATCAAATGCTATTTATTGGCCCATTGTACTAAACTCGAACATTTCTGCAAGTCATGGCCATGAGAGGTGCTTAACGTTCACAATTATTTTTCTACCTCAATTCCTAAGGACGAACGTTATAGACTTAATAGTTTTTGTAACATTGAGGTCTTAAAAAAATTGTCATTCTGTCAGCGATAACGATGTCTAAAAATATAAATAAATATACAAGGTGGAGACGATACGACAATAAATCAAAACACTGGCTTTACTAGTTCATACGAAAATGTTGTCTTTTATGATAGATTTGATGTCACTAACTGCAACAGACTGCTTGGAATATTTTGTCCGAATAGCAGTCACTATCCATGACTTTTTGACGTTTTATGTAATTGGAATGTTTACTTTTAATTTCGGTATAAGGATTTATAATAGTTTCAAAATATTGCTTTGAACCACGATTGCCAGTATTTTCGTTTATTGTCGTATCGTAGTCTCCACTTGTATATGAAAATATGAGTGAAATGCGCTACCGAAATGCCACGTGATCTCAAATAAATATATAGATCTTTTGACTATATTTATCGCTATAGTATGCCTTCGTTTCCAAAGCCCTAGATTTTAGACAATCTCAATGAAAAGCCAATTGACCCAAACAAAACTTTTATAGAAGAGCACCTCAGGGTTTTGTTATGAATTACGTCAGCATTGGCGCAACATCAGAATTTTGTGTTAATCAATTTATTTCGTACAGTGAGATGCGAATTCTGTGGTTAAACAGATAATTTATTTATTCCTTGAATATTCATAAGATAATGGATTTGTCCTACTAATATTAACTAAACCAACAAAAAGTACCTATCACACATAATTTTTGTTGGTTGTGTTTAGTAATAAATAAATAATCTGTTTGACCAGAGAATTCGCATCTATTTACGCACTGGCACACTGTGTGAAATAAATTGAATAACACAAAATTCTGATGTTGCGCCAATGCTCACGTCATTCAGTGTGACCGTTCACACTTATTTAATTCAACAGATTAATTTATCAATAACAGAAATTATCTTCTGAACATTATATTTTACTTAATAAACTTTAATTCCAGTAACAGTAATTCCAATCACGGCCAATAAACAATAAAGCGCGCACGAGCAATAAAAAAACTTCGAGCGGTTGGCATTATAGTGCTGTAATTGGCATAAATAACATTAATTGTGATGTAATGCAGGCCCCAAATTTTCTGAATTAAAGAGCTTAAATTAGATTTTTGTTGATTACAGTTGAGTTGAGAAAAACCTCAATTTTGGGACATATGTTTATGCACCTCACCACCATTTCAGTTGTAGTTTTAGTACATATAATTTGTCAAACCTGTAAAAGACCATGAGACCATTATATTTATAGTTTACCTAGAAAGCGTTTCATTTTTAACACGCTTTTATTAGCTTCACCTGTATGTATGTATGTATGTATGTATGTATGTATTGCCCCACGTTTTTAACAATATTGTACATTCATTTCTTTTTTACATTATTCTTAATCAAATTTATTAAATTTTATTTTCTGTTTTTTAGTTGGATTTTTCTATAAAAGCTTGTTTTTTTTAATTAGCTTTACATATCACCCATGAACTTCGTTCTAATGCATTATAATTTACTTATTAAAGTCTCAACAATTACGTATCCACGATCACGCTAACAACTCCCTAGCCGTTCGCTTTAGGATAAAGCGCACACGACCGATAAAAACTTCCCGCGATCGGCATAATAGTGCCGCGATTGGCATAAATAACATCAATTGTGATGTTTTCTTTGTTAATGTCGTCCCGGGAGCAGTGTGCGCGTAATGTGCGATGCCATTAAAAGTACATAAATACACGATCGTCTCAATAAATGTCACGATGCTGGGTAGTTTGCTGTTGTAAATAAACTGCAGCCTGCAATCTACAGTGTTGCTTTTTATGACTGCTGCGAGTTCATTACGGATATAAAGTTTGGATTCGTTTAGTTTGAAACGTTTTTGTTGGATTGTGTAAGATATTCGTTTGTTTATTGTGTTGTGGTTTTTTAATAGGATTCAATTATTTTACGATTTTTGTAAGGAAACCATAGGCTTCAAACAGAGTGACATTGCCAGAAGTAGAAATTGTTTGGGAATGTTCACTTGACGTCTGGATAGTACCTCCATGTCACTTCCACACATTTTGGACTTTTTGGATTACCAAAAAGTCAGTTAGTAAGATAACTATTAACGGCCGGTCACAATAACGTATCTACCTTTGACCAACTGTCAAATTAGCTACCAACATTAGCTGAAACGTTATGTTTTAAAGACAAACATGGCGTTACAGCTACGGTTGGCAGCTAATTTGACAGTTGGTTTAAGGCAGATAAGTTATTGAAACCGGCCGTAAGTTATCTTATAGAAGAAAATTTGGTCAATCGCCTCTTGGCGTCTTGTATTATGTCAATTAATAATGTCTTCTCCGAGCAAGGAACCATTATTACAGAACAGTACATTAATGGACAACAGCATTAACTTTCATTTTTTAATTTTTAGGTTTATAGGAACAAAAAAGTATTACAAACTCTCGACTGATGGCTAGCAATAAACGAATTAACATGTTTATTGTACCTATAGATCCATATGACCTAGAACTTTCCAATATAAAAAGAATCAGAAGGTACAACAACGCAAAATTATTATAATATTTCATTGTTAAAAATAAGTACCGATACATTACATTTCAATAAAAACTCCTAACGGTGCCTTGGCCAACTGACTTCGGCCCATCGTACTATAATGGTCCGGGATTCCAAGGTCCCGAGCAATGTCTTAATATATTTTGTGAACATCTTACATCTAAACAATTTCAAAAAACTATATTCACAGTTTGTCTGTTTGCAGTGCGTTTGACATAATTGTAATAAATTTATCTATGGAAGCTTTCGCCTGGTTATAATTGTCAATTATCTTGAAACGCTTAACTAAATAAACATCTGGGCTGTCAAGTTTGCGGAATTGGTTCGAAAGAGTTACCGCGGCCCTGGAACGCAAAGGCAAACGCAACATTTGAACATCTTTGACAGTTGTATGGGTAGTCAGAATCCCAGTCAGCATAGGCGCGGACCTGCGGACGGCGAGCAATGGCTTGCTCGCCGTTCGATAAGGCCCGGATCGACCGCGCGCTTTGTTCCACGCGCACCTCAAAGAGATGTCAGCATTATAGACGGGTCCCGCTAGGGCCTGCGCCAGCCAGAGTTGCCGAATTTGTTTGAAAGAGTTACCGCGGCCCTGAAACGCATTTGGAGGGACACGGGTGGATTTTAGTTCCTAAGAGTCTGACACTCTCTTTCGCTCTGCCTAGAAAGGAAGGAGTAATTTGATGATTTCCGATTCAAAAAAACAAATAATGGGTATACAGAAGCAAAAAAATCCGACACCAGTCGCCTTACCAAGGAGTATCGTCAAACCCCTTTACTGGCTTGTAGTACTCAGAGTATCTGCTCCGCGACCACCAAAAGTGTAAAAGGACCCGCTAGGGCCAGAGCCTGCCAGGGTTGCGGAATTTGTTCGAAAGAGTCACCGCGGCCCTGGAATGCAAAGGGCTTTAGAAAGAACACGGATGGGTTTTAGTCAGTAAGAATCTGACACGCCCTTCCGCTCCACCCAGAGCGGAAGAAGTCATTTGATGATTACCCATCCTTAAAAAAAAACAAAAAAAAACTGTAAAAGGAATTGAAATGTCATAAGGCATGGTCCTTCTACAATTCCTTTCATCACGACCCTAGCTTGAAATTTCCAACGGTTCGGTAGCGTGGTCACACAGTAATAAACATAAAACATGAAATTAAACTCGTGCGCGATGAAAGCCATAAAACCTTACATATTACGAACTATAGGCAAAATGCCAGAGGTTTTCATTACAGAACGTACTAATGTACTTTTTTTTATAATAACACCGTTCTTAAGTGTAAACTTCATCATTTTAATGTGACAGTAGTGTGTGTATTGTAAATAAAATGTTTGAGAAATTTGGTGAAAGAAGTATTCAGTACGTTCTCGGAAGTATGAACACGCAGATAATGTATTGAGATATCATTGCTAATGTCTGCTGAAATGTCTTTCTTTGTGGTAAATGTTCTGGGTTTATTGTAACACATTTAAGCGGTATGTTTTGTATTTGAGATGCCTTACATCAGAACTCAATTCACGTTGTATTGCTTCCACCGATTCAAACAATTTTGCTCCGATAACGTTACATCAAAAGTCATTTATACTGATAGTATGAACTTCGAAAGGCTCAAACATGTTTG
>NDFZ01002151.1:0-16711 GCA_002192655.3 Mamestra configurata | reverse complement strand
TTGACAATTTATCGAGAGTTTACAATCTCTCAAGATATTTTATAATCTTACGGAGTTTGCCATATTCCAGTGACAAACCAAATGCAACACAATGTTCGTCGTTGAGTTCCTTAATGTTTCTAAGTTTGAGCTTTACGATTACTGACAAATGCAGTCTAAATCTAAGTGGTTCTTTCCTCGAAAGATCATTTCAGACACTGGTCTGCATGGTTCTCATATAATGTATTGTGAATGTGAGGACTATGTCGATACCCCGCCATATTAGGGTTTCATTTGAGTTAGTCTGGCAGTTTGATTTATTTATGCGGCCTACCCAAATGTCCTTACTTTGGTATTGTTCGTCAAATCGTTGAACTCCTTAAAGTTCTAAGTTTGAGCTACACGCTAACTCACAACTGTGTGACACTTTCCTCAAAAGGCCACCTCAGACATTAACCTACATGGTTCTCATTTGATTTGATCAGTACAGATTGTATGGACTTTGAGACTTTGACCTCTGAGTTTGTTTCGGTGTTTCTTCTCAGTTTAGTCAGCTACGATCTACATCTAGCTTTAAATTACCAAAAAAGATTGACGTGTATATGTGTTATGTTTTACCTACTTGCAAAATAAATATCATTATTTTATCAACTACTACTATACTCTATCCGTTTAGGTAGTTAACTAAAGGTAAACAATCTTGATGTAACTTTTTACTTAAAAACTCAGTTTAAAAATAAAATGCAAGTAAAAACCAAAGTAAATACAACAGTAACGAATACTAAATCAATTGAACCATAAGTTTGAAAAGTAGTTTATTTGTTTAATATGAATTTGTGTAAAAAGACACATCAAGATTGTTTACCTTTAGTTANGAAAAGAAAGAAAAGAAAGAAAAGAAAGAAAAGAAAGAAAAGAAAGAAAAGAAAGAAAAGAAAGAAAAGAAAGAAAAGAAAGAAAAGAAAGAAAAGAAAGAAAAGAAAGAAAAGAAAGAAAAGAAAGAAAAGAAAGAAAAGAAAGAAAAGAAAGAAAAGAAAGAAAAGAAAGAAAAGAAAGAAAAGAAAGAAAAGAAAGAAAAGAAAGAAAAGAAAGAAAAGAAAGAAAAGAAAGAAAAGAAAGAAAAGAAAGAAAAGAAAGAAAAGAAAGAAAAGAAAGAAAAGAAAGAAAAGAAAGAAAAGAAAGAAAAGAAAGAAAAGAAAGAAAAGAAAGAAAAGAAAGAAAAGAAAGAAAAGAAAGAAAAGAAAGAAAAGAAAGAAAAGAAAGAAAAGAAAGAAAAGAAAGAAAAGAAAGAAAAGAAAGAAAAGAAAGAAAAGAAAGAAAAGAAAGAAAAGAAAGAAAAGAAAGAAAAGAAAGAAAAGAAAGAAAAGAAAGAAAAGAAAGAAAAGAAAGAAAAGAAAGAAAAGAAAGAAAAGAAAGAAAAGAAAGAAAAGAAAGAAAAGAAAGAAAAGAAAGAAAAGAAAGAAAAGAAAGAAAAGAAAGAAAAGAAAGAAAAGAAAGAAAAGAAAGAAAAGAAAGAAAAGAAAGAAAAGAAAGAAAAGAAAGAAAAGAAAGAAAAGAAAGAAAAGAAAGAAAAGAAAGAAAAGAAAGAAAAGAAAGAAAAGAAAGAAAAGAAAGAAAAGAAAGAAAAGAAAGAAAAGAAAGAAAAGAAAGAAAAGAAAGAAAAGAAAGAAAAGAAAGAAAAGAAAGAAAAGAAAGAAAAGAAAGAAAAGAAAGAAAAGAAAGAAAAGAAAGAAAAGAAAGAAAAGAAAGAAAAGAAAGAAAAGAAAGAAAAGAAAGAAAAGAAAGAAAAGAAAGAAAAGAAAGAAAAGAAAGAAAAGAAAGAAAAGAAAGAAAAGAAAGAAAAGAAAGAAAAGAAAGAAAAGAAAGAAAAGAAAGAAAAGAAAGAAAAGAAAGAAAAGAAAGAAAAGAAAGAAAAGAAAGAAAAGAAAGAAAAGAAAGAAAAGAAAGAAAAGAAAGAAAAGAAAGAAAAGAAAGAAAAGAAAGAAAAGAAAGAAAAGAAAGAAAAGAAAGAAAAGAAAGAAAAGAAAGAAAAGAAAGAAAAGAAAGAAAAGAAAGAAAAGAAAGAAAAGAAAGAAAAGAAAGAAAAGAAAGAAAAGAAAGAAAAGAAAGAAAAGAAAGAAAAGAAAGAAAAGAAAGAAAAGAAAGAAAAGAAAGAAAAGAAAGAAAAGAAAGAAAAGAAAGAAAAGAAAGAAAAGAAAGAAAAGAAAGAAAAGAAAGAAAAGAAAGAAAAGAAAGAAAAGAAAGAAAAGAAAGAAAAGAAAGAAAAGAAAGAAAAGAAAGAAAAGAAAGAAAAGAAAGAAAAGAAAGAAAAGAAAGAAAAGAAAGAAAAGAAAGAAAAGAAAGAAAAGAAAGAAAAGAAAGAAAAGAAAGAAAAGAAAGAAAAGAAAGAAAAGAAAGAAAAGAAAGAAAAGAAAGAAAAGAAAGAAAATAAAGTATTTAATTGCCACAAAACGACACACCCACATACATAATAAATTTTACTTTATTTTTTCTTTTAGGTTATTTCTAAGCAAACGCGCTCTATTATCGAACACATCATCACTTTCTATCAAGTAAGATTTTGGTCTAACACGAAGCTATCAATGATCACCCAGTTTTCGCCTGCGACAGGACTTCAGTTCCTTAGCATTCTCAATCAAAATGAAATCATAACCAGTGTTCCAGTTTACACCGGAAACCCATCCATTTCTCAAGCTCGCTGCACGAGGCACGTGCCTCAGCTATTATTGTTTAATTACTGCTTGGTATGCATGTGCGTAAGGCATTCTAGTACAGATTTATTACGGGCTTATAAAAGTGGAATTGGTACGTCAAGCTTAAAATGAGTGTAACGATGTCTTAAAAAACAACACTCATATTATCTAATAATTAAACGCGTCAAAAGCAGATAAGAGCGGTTAGGTACTGCATAAGATCCGAATCCGTGAAAATACGTCCCGAAGTAGTAATAAAACTATTTGTTTGGTAGTATACGCGCTAGATCCGACTTCCGTCATTCAATTTCTCTCCGTTGTCCGTGAATCTAAAATTCCAGTGGACAGCGATGCGGAGAAATACAACGCCAAATTATAGACTAGCTGCACGCCATTTCGCTTACGCAGAATTTTTCCGGGATAAAAAGTAGCCTATGTCTTATTCTAGACTATAATTGAATCTATCTCTGTGCCAAATTGTATCCAGATCTGCTCAGACGTTCTGGCGTATTTGAGTAACAAACATTTACTTATCCATCCAAACTGTAAAGTTTTATTCCATAAATACTTAACTAACTATATACACTAGAAATAAAAAATAAAAACTCCTAACTAAATTAACCCTAAAATATGGCGTCAAAAAATTCATCCGCATCGCTGATGACTGGAAGTGTACTCAAAAGACTGGCGGCATTGCCACGTTGTATGGCAATGCTTATTCTTTGACCAAGGAAAAAGCCAGTCCTTGGGTCACGTGAAGTGTCAACCAAACTTAAGTATTTATAATAGTGGTAAAAAAAGTTATTTTTTAAATGGAACTTCTATATATTCGGGGGTTATTAGGATTTTTCTGTCACGATAAAGCGTTACGGCCGCGTGGAGGGGTAGACGATATATCGCGTGGTGACAGACGCCAGCGGCGGATGGACAGTTCCACTTGTCCGTTGAAGTTTCACTCCTACTATGTGTCCCAGCATACATTTCGATTTGTTTAATTTTCGTTCCTTTTTTTACTTGGTCATTAGTTGTATATTAAATTTAATTTTAATTATATTTTATATCTGGGTAAACTCGCTCCATCGGNTTTAATTTTCGTTCCTTTTTTTACTTGGTCATTAGTTGTATATTAAATTTAATTTTAATTATATTGTATATCTGGGTAAACTCGCTCCATCGTCGACTTTGTCTTTGTCATCTATGACCTAGACTAGAGTCAAGAGCAAACCTATATTAAATTAAAAAAATATTATGATAAAGCTTTTCAGGGTCCCGTACCTGAAGGGTCACCGACGGAACCCTATCACTAAGCTTGTGCTTTCCATCCTTCCGTCTCCCTATAGTCCGGAACCTTTCATATACTAGTTCGACACGCACTTGACCGGTTCTTATTTTATACGTCTTCAGGGACGCCGACTAAACATTATCATTTATACAGCCATTATTTATGATAGAAGTACTATACCTAAGGGTAATTTATTATCTTTAGTCAGGTCAAGTGCTTCCCCTTGCCATTTTAGGGTATTAAGGTAATTGGTTTAACGGAATGAGGGTTAATAAAGCCTATTAAGAAAGGCCACGTTAAGTTGCGAATACCAATTACTTACCATAGTTTAAAAGCTACCACATTAATGTTAGATATTCAAAACGAGGCACCGAAGAGGAGCATCGGGGAGTTTTTTCAGAGTATCAGACTCTTACTGACTAAATCNAAAACGAGGCACCGAAGAGGAGCATCGGGGAGTTTTTTCAGAGTATCAGACTCTTACTGACTAAAATCCATCCGTGTTCCTTCTAAAGCCCTTTGCATTCCAGGGTCGCGGTGACTCTTTAGAACAAATTTCGCAACCCTGACATCGAATTCTATCTACGTATCTAGTTTTCTATGTACGTATCACTACAACTTACATTAAATAAGTATGAAACAGGGGGGCAATTCACATATTTTAAGGAAGGCTCCTTAATGTGAATTTGCCCCGTAGTCGCAAATTGTCAAAAACACCTCTAATTTCACTACATTCTGCCAAGTTTTTAACAAGATGTCGCTGAAATGATATTGAGACTTGAATTTGAACGCTTACTAAGTCCGAGAATTAGCCTTCTTACACTAATATTTAAAAAAAACCTAATATTTAAACCTTATAGACAGAAATAGGATCCTCTCGCAGCAGGGCTACATAGTCGAGGTTAGGTTTCAGGAGAAATTCTAAAATGTGGCCTATACAATGGACGGCCTAAGCACCTGCCAGCCCACTCATTAAATTTTATATAAGACGCATTGGCTGGATGTCATTTAGGCCGCTGATGAAAAGACTATGTCGGTAAATAATTAAACACCAGTTATTATACTGAAAACCTTACCTAACGAGTAATGTGTTAGTTCATCAGTTTTAATAAGATAAAAAAAAAGTCGTGAAACAACAGCTACTTCATTATTCATAAACATGTTTGCCTAACCATTAAAGCTATAAGTACACCCATACCAAACATAATTCATACGCACCTTTCTTTTAATAATAATAATAATAATCGTTTATTTCAGGCATTAGCACCCATAAAATTAAAATCAAAAATCTATAAGTACTAAAACAAAATTTATCAAAGTCAAAGTCAAAGTCAATTCATTTATTTCAACTAGACCATTAAAAGGCACTTTTGAATGTCAAATTTACAGTTTAAAATATAAGTGACTCTAGTTGTCCATTCGCAAAAAGTAGATTCTTATAGAGAAGAACGGACAAGTAACTCCATAGTTACTTATTAAAACAAACAAAAATAAAATTTTAAACAGTAAACGCTCCTGTCTCAATTATGTATTTGATATTTATTAGTATATAATTGGTATTGTATTTATGTATTTTATATTATTATATCTAATTAGTATTGTTTAAAACGTTTGTACACTGACAGCCCTAAATCTATCTCCCTTCGTTCAATCCATCCAAAGGTTGTCTAAAAGAGATTGCCTTGTTCGATAAGACCGCTCATTGTACACTTATTTTATGTTTGATTGTCTTGTTCTTATCGTGAGGTGTACAATAAAGTACCTATATAATAAATAAATAAATAAAAAATACATTACCAAAGATGTCAAAATAAACGTAACACTTCTGAGTACATTTATTTTACCCCAAACCGAACCCATTTCACCTCCCAGTGAAAACACTCAAACGGTAACCGCTAACACAAACACTGCCCACTCAAACACATACAGACAGCTATATTTAGTTCAAATACAAGCTAAAATTCTAACTATTTCCCAAGTGAACACGTGCTTAAACGCCAAGCTATAAATACAAGCCACTGACCCGGTTCTGCTCTACTATTTATGGTGAAAATGTCCGTTACTGTGGTCGACCCCATTTTGTAAACGCGATTAAAGATAACAGTGGTCGTCGTGTGGTGAAGCATTTCATCGTAAGCTGTGGCTACCTGTCAACTACTTTTTGTTTTGTTTCAAGTGTTAAGTTCTTTTTAAGCTGTGATTTTGAGCCCAGTGTTGTACAATATCTACCAGTAGTCTTTCCCACCGAGATAAAAGGCCATTGGCAACAGAAATAAATATGGAACCCTAAAATGGAGTTGTTTTAAATTTCTTTGCATGCAGCACTTAGCGATATAGCAAACTTCTGGGTAAGCTCGTTCCATGGTCGACTTTGTCTCTGTCATCTATGACCTAGACTAGAGTCAAGAGGAAACCCATATTAAAAAAAAAAAGCTTTCATACAACCAGTGAAAAATTTTTGGCGATCGTATCACAATGCATTTTTAAAGATTATCTTTAAAAAACTAAATTAAACTAATATCATAAAGAAAAAAAACATATTTCTAGACAATTTTGGTTTAAACTTGCAAGGCCACACTATGATCAAGAAAAATAGAGCCGAAGTATCTGTACTGCGTTCACCAGATCATCGGTCCACCTTGTGGGAAGCCTTCTACGCTGTGCCTTTCAACCCCATTGATCATCTATTCTACAATCAAAGTCAATGGAAAATTCTTGAAAAAGACAAAGCCATGACAACAAAGCTCTTGTACGCCAATGTTATCAGCGAGATAAATTCAACGAGTTATCGATTAGCTGCTGTGTACCTGATAACGTAGCGTTACGCTAGGTATGTACCTACTGGCGGCTAGCTTTCAGATATAAAAGTCGGATTAGAGATAGGAGATATGGATAAGGTTGTATATGAGGGTTATAAAGGAGTAGAGGGTAGCAAAGGTGATTGTGAGAAGGCTGAGCAAATTTAATTTATTTTTTTGATGTTGAAAGAAAAGAAAGAAAATCAGTTTATTCTTCCAGAATAGACGCACAGAAACACTTAAAGATAAATGGATAAAGATAAATAACTTATTAACTAGAATTATATCAAAACTTAAATAAAAAACGCATCACTATCAGCCCATGTCATGACCGGACATGAATTGAAACGAGTCTCTGGTCACACCACAGACAAAACAGAACAGAGTTCAGCTGTTGTCTATGGCATGACGCCCGACTGACTGACAGCGACAACATGGTAACAACAATGTTAATGTTAGTTTTGCATTTGATAGCTATTAAAAATATTATAAAAATAAAGTTTTTTTGACAGATTTCGACTGAGATGCAAATACGAAAGCTGCTTAAAATTTGTAGAATTGGTACTCTAATGGTAAGCGATGGTATGGTCGACGATGGAGCACGCTCCTAAATGAAAAGAGGATTATTTAGTGTTACATGCGGAAGGTACAACAGAAATTTCTCTAATCTCTGTTCAATTTGAGCTGAGGATGAAGAACAGATTGTTTGTGTGAATTCCTCTGTTCTTCTTTAACTTAACAGAGTTTCTTCCAGACTTTCTTCCTAAGTTAGAGAAAGCAACGTATGTATGTGAATTATAAAGTATTCAACAAATTAGTATCAAGGTATTGTTTTCTAGAGCGCACGTAGCAATTTCGTAGAAGTGTCATCACCACCGGACACCTGCATGGCATGTTATTCTCACCGGAAAATAGCAAACTCCGTAAGATTATAAAATAACTTGAGAGATTGTAAACTCTCGATAAATTTTCAACTTAATATTTGGAATACTTTTAAACGCATCAAAATTTGATAGTCTACAATCTCTCGAAGTCATTCCGAGAAATTGTGAACTGACATAAAATGGCGACCAATCAGAGCACAATTCTACAATTTATCTGTTTTGATGTGATAGTTAAATTGGAAACTTGGTCTTTGTTTTCTCTCGAGATTAAAGACTATCAAATTTTGATGCGTAAAAATTCAAATGTTCAGTAGACAATTTATCGAGAGTTTACAATCTCTCAAGTTATTTTATGATCCTACGGAGTTTGCTATTTGCCGGTGTCAATATCATACAAAACAATACTATAAAGAATCGAATAAATATCAAAAAAGAACTATCAGTTAAGAAAATTGTTGTGAAAATAAAAGATAAAACAATCACTATTCGAATCTCCAGAGAATTCTGCAACACAAAAACGTCAGACCAATTTGCTACATGAAAAAAAAAAAACATCCAACACAACTCAACTATTAGAAAAGAAAGCGACAAAACATTCACACGAAATAAAAGAAACGACAGACGATTGTAAGGCAATTATTTTAACACGGAAACTGACTATTGAATGGGTATTTGGCACAAAACATACACATTTTGTGAGGCAAACGATCGAAATTAACTCGTTATCGGGACCTGGCCTCTACATATAAATAACTTACTAAAAATACATTTGCCTCATGATCTGGGAGCTGTAGAAAAGTAAAAAGGAAGCGGTGACATTATTGAGAGTGATGTACTTTTTGTAGAAGACGCAAGTGTTTTAGATAACGGTACGGAAAAATATGGTTATGTAGATGTAACAGCTGTTGGTTGTCGTTTACAATTTCTGCCAGGGTAGCGGAATTTATTCGAAAGAGTCACCGCGGCCCTGGAACGCAAAGGGCTTTAGAAGGAACACGGATGGGTTTTAGTAAGTAAGGGCGTGTCAGACACACGCCCTTTCGCTCCACCCAGAGCGGAAGAAGTCATTTGAAGATTTCATATCCATAATAAAAAAAGACTTACAATTTGTAATATATTCAAAAGTATAAAAAACACGACTGTTTTAGTTGTGTGCACTAGTTGCACATCACTGATAAAAAATAAGTGTAATAATACTCAAACGAAAATTAAGGTTATGGTTTGTGCAAGGCCATAACAGTGCAAATTTTTTTTGATGACAAGAATCGTCAACTTTAAATCTTACAGTGAGTGAGCCAAGAAGAGACTTATCTGACTGGCTGGAAAAGACAGCAGACAAAATTGAATGGAAAAGCATTGGACAGTACAGGTAAAGCAAAAAGATCACATCAAAAATATCCCAATTTTAAACAAGGCTGAAAATAAACGAATGAGTGAAACACATTGGCAATCTCCAAGCAGCAAGTAGCTACTGAACTCATTAGCATCAGCCTGTTTAATTGTCTATATGCTACTATCCATATAATTACGTCAATTCTGGGCCAAGATCTCTCAGATTTCAGTTACAAAGGCAATCTGAGTCAGAATCGTCTGCCACAGCATCAAGTGGAGTAATTTTAGCACGAGATTCATTTAGCATACGCCAGACGTGGCAGAACAATCCGGGGATTTTGGTTTTTCGGAGTATTATGCGGGGTGCAAAAAGATCCATCCGAAACCTATTGAAACTCCTTTGTACGTCATTGCTGTTTACGCTAGATGTTTAAATGTTTATGCACAATTTTGCGACAGGATATCTATGGTCCAAAAAACATGGGGATATTTAAAAAGTTATTACGATTAAAACTTGTTTTCTAAAAAAACGACCAACAAGTTTGTTAGAAAAGACCAGAAATCACAATTTTTCGGTTAACCAGGAAGTTTCCAGGTACACAATACAAAAAAAAAGTTTATTTAAGTAAGTATTTAAATATTAAATAGTATTTACTTTGTGTTGTTACCACAAGGCGAACTCGATATTGCGATGTGAGTGTGTCGCCCTAACACAAGCTGCAACAGCCGTAAAGCGTCAAGGGATACACAACTACGCAATTAGATTCGTATTTGACAGCCTGGATGTGCTTAAATCCCTAGAAAAAATAATCTTTGAGTGCCACCTCGCTCTGGAGAGTATATCGCTGTCTAACAGTATTACCCTCCAGTGGATCAAGGGGCACAGTGAATCCCCAGACAATGACGCCGCAGACGAACTTGCAAATAGAGGTTCCGAAATGGTAGTGCTGGGCCCGTACCCACTCCTTCCCCTACCCTTCTCACAGTGTTGTAAATAGATTTGCCAGAGAACTGGACTTCATAACATGAACTGGTCAAGGGCTACAGACTGCAGGCAGTAAAAAAATGGCAATGCCAAGTCTACATCCTCGACTAATAAAACGACCACTCAGCCTTAGTAGAAATAACCTCAGAACAATAATAGGGACAATTATGGGCCCTTGCGCCCTAAACAAACATCTCTTTAACATAGGCGCCACGTAGCCCACTCTGCAGGGGCTGATTTGAGGCCAAAGACACAGCCGCCCACGTCATCCTGGAATGCGAGGCCGGGGCTACCCAACGTGAACAAATCCTCGGAACAGTGAGATCATTACGCGAAGCCTGTGAAGCTCCCAGGAAACTTCTGTGCATCTGGGCGGACTTAGGCTGAGTAACTTAGCTAGGACACCTACGCACAACGGACCGAATGGAAGTCTGAGTGCGGAAAATGGAGTCCCTACTCGACTCAATTAACTTTTTGTTGTTCATTTGCAAATCTACCTATAGCACTGAAATTTGCTTTAAGAGAATCCAATGCTGTGTGAAAGTCGCCTTTGTACATAAACTTATTTGTGTGTTTATATAATAAAGAATAAGAACAAGAAAACAAATCACACAATGACATAAAGAACACTGAAGTTATGGCTTTGTTTTTACCACATAATTAGTACGTACTATACTATAATATATACCTTTTGCATGCCAGACCATCATTTAACTATTGCCACTTCAAACCATCACATTGTGTGGGAGTACGATACACGTTCCCCTAATCCATGGATTACGGCTCTGACGTTCTAGTTCAGTTGTTTGGGACATAGATCCCTTTAATTAATTTAGCATTAGGTTTGATGCTCTATTTAACAATAGCAACCTTGATTGGCTTTTTGGATTATCTTTAATATTATGGTTCATTGCGTTTGGTTGGAACACGTGACTGGTGTTTGCCTTAATAGGGTTTATGCAAGCTTGTTTTTGGTCATATCACATGTCCACATCTGAGCTAGGTGTTGTTTGTCTTGATGCTTCACTATAATCTCTTGCCTTTGCACCATGCGAGTTGGCTGAAATTAGGGAAATCAATTTGCTACGATCCTCATGTACCTCTTTTTTCTTTGTGGTAATTCATTCCTACATCTGGCCATACATGCTCGCTGTTTGTGACTTCTACACACCTGACTTTTCTGAAGACCATCTATCTATTGGGTATGGTTTCCGCACTTAGTCCTAATGTTGGACCATTATGCGTGAGCCATGGCGGCCGTCATTCTAACCAGGTAACCTCCCTCCAGAAGCACATCAGTCCTCCCAGTGAGTTCAGGATGTCTGTGAGTGCATTCAGTGTCCCTATTGTTTGTCTCCGTATTTCGGCGACGCCTGTGCACTCAAGGAGCACGTGCGGTACCGTTTCCTCCTCCTCCATGCATGCTCTGCACAGAGGACTGTCCTTTACACCTATAGTCTGAAGACCATCACTAATAAGGTATTTTGTATGTCCTGATACACCGTCTTTTCCTGGCGTTCCTGGCGTTTCCATTCACATCTCTTCCTTTCTTTAAGTTTAACTTTTAGTTTATCTCATTTCATTCAACGTTGCCTTAGGCAGCCCATTGTTATGCCCTATTATTTTAAGCCCTTAATGTATCTTTATGGTCTTCAATAAAAAGTGCATCTATCTATTTGTTCAATAAGGCCAACCCATACTAAGCTAAGCATATTCATTTCACTTTTGTCAATTTATCTTTCTTTGAAACCTTATCAATTTTCCTAGAATTATAAAACAGGTCTCTCAAGTGGCTTTCGCACACGAGTCCCAGCATTATTCTGAGCGATTGCCGTTTTGCTNTTTTCCTAGAATTATAAAACAGGTCTCTCAAGTGGCTTTCGCACACGAGTCCCAGCATTATTCTGAGCGATGGCCGTTTTGCGCGAATGTGACGCATATCTTTCCAATTTGCATAACTTTTCTAATTTTGTTTATTTTATTTTTTGCATGCTTGTCGCAAATAAACTCTTTTTCTTTCTTCCTTTTAATTTTTTTTCTTTCTATTTACCTTACGAAAGCCACTTAAGCGACCTGTTTTAACCAAACACCTATTTACTCCACAGAATCTTTATGAACATAATTTTATCTATGAAGCAAGTCAATGAACTTTCAGTTTTTCTCATACGCCTGTTATGCCAGAATGAACTTGCTAAACCGACAAACAAGAAAATACAGTGAGTCATGTTATGTCTAAAATAAAAATGGTTGCTTTGAAGATATTTTTTGATGGACACACAATTTATATTACGTTTATATTATATTTGTGGCTTCGTCATGTGACAGGGTTTCTAGATTTTGTTATGAAGGACTATTTTTTTCGTCCGCGAATAATATGATATGGGACATTTTTTGATCTGAGTCGAGATTGTAAACGTTAAAAAAAACAGCTGTGCTGTGATTAATTGCTTATGAATTTCGCTTTACTGAGTGATGCGACCTAGTCAAAAAGGAAAATTCATCATGAGTAAGTCAGCCGGTCGATTCTGTAAACATGTCGAAGTGAATGAAGGCTTGGATGAAGTGATCACGAGGTGAGCTGTCAATCCATGTAATCAATATGGAATGACAGCTCCCTCAGTAATCACGTGACATCTTGATTATATGGATTGACAGCTCACTTCGTGATCACTTCACCCAAGCCTTCACTTCGACATATTTACAGAATCGACCGGCTGGTCTAGTTATCACATAACAAACATTATCAAGTAACGAGATTCAGGGCACAATGCATATTGTTACTAGTAATTTGACGTTTTTTTTAAATACATTCTCTTCTCTTTACAGTAAATACCAGGGGGGTTACTCTCTAAGCCCGAAGTCCGTAGTTTCGGGCCTAGTTGCGGGCGTATTCTACTTCGTAACACCTATGGACTTACGATTAGTTCCAAACCCGAACTAAGAATGAATGACAACACTAAGAATGAGTAACAGCACGATTTGACAGTTACTGTCAAATCGTGCTGTTACTCATTCTTAGTGGTTAGGTGATACGGCCTTAAATACGCCCGAAACTACGGACTTCGGGCTTAGAGAGTAGCCCCCCTGATACATGATGTGCAATCTTGCATCAGAAAGTCTGTAATAGAATTCCCTGGTTAGCAACAACCTCGAGTTGTCTAAATGAAGAGTGAAAAGGTTACTTTAGGCAAGCATGCTCCATCGTCGACCACATTATGGCTTCTTTAGATGAGATAGCTGTCAACGCGAGCATACCAATAATTATAAAAAAACGATACTCGTAGCACAGAACCAAAATGCTCATGTCTGTGCCAATCGAACCATTCCCAATCATGGCGAAGTCTCACACAGAATCTTATCCATATCGATCAATCCTCCACCACACTCGAAGTCAAGTGCCCCAAGATCATCGACCCCATGACGAGTTACAGACCGGAGCCCCAAATAGTTCGGTTACAGAGTTCGGTATGTACAAATAAACGTATGACTTGAAAAAACTAACGCATACCACTGTTTTATGCGGAACAGTGACGCTCAGATGCCAAACGTAATTTATGCCGAGCTAAGTGAGTTGCTGAAATTACGTTGGCTCTGTTTTGTGTTATATTGAGCTTTGATTCGCAATTAAAACCAAATAAATGCTTGCAAAATAATAATACATTATGTTCTTCTTCTTTTTAACAGACTTCCAAAAAGGAAGAGGTTGTATATATACCGATTACTTCGAGGTTTCTGATCCGATTAGTGTCCTTAAAATACTTGCTATTTGGTCCCCTAAAGATATNTAAGAATGAATGACAACACTAAGAATGAGTAACAGCACGATTTGACAGTTACTGTCAAATCGTGCTGTTACTCATTCTTAGTGGTTAGGTGATACGGCCTTAAATACGCCCGAAACTACGGACTTCGGGCTTAGAGAGTAGCCCCCCTGATACATGATGTGCAATCTTGCATCAGAAAGTCTGTAATAGAATTCCCTGGTTAGCAACAACCTCGAGTTGTCTAAATGAAGAGTGAAAAGGTTACTTTAGGCAAGCATGCTCCATCGTCGACCACATTATGGCTTCTTTAGATGAGATAGCTGTCAACGCGAGCATACCAATAATTATAAAAAAACGATACTCGTAGCACAGAACCAAAATGCTCATGTCTGTGCCAATCGAACCATTCCCAATCATGGCGAAGTCTCACACAGAATCTTATCCATATCGATCAATCCTCCACCACACTCGAAGTCAAGTGCCCCAAGATCATCGACCCCATGACGAGTTGCAGACCGGAGCCCCAAATAGTTCGGTTACAGAGTTCGGTATGTACAAATAAACGTATGACTTGAAAAAACTAACGCATACCACTGTTTTATGCGGAACAGTGACGCTCAGATGCCAAACGTAATTTATGCCGAGCTAAGTGAGTTGCTGAAATTACGTTGGCTCTGTTTTGTGTTATATTGAGCTTTGATTCGCAATTAAAACCAAATAAATGCTTGCAAAATAATAATACATTATGTTCTTCTTCTTTTTAACAGACTTCCAAAAAGGAAGAGGTTGTATATATACCGATTACTTCGAGGTTTCTGATCCGATTAGTGTCCTTAAAATACTTGCTATTTGGTCCCCTAAAGATATTCAGTTTGGCCGAGCAGTTTTCATTTTATGAGCATTTTGCTTACTTGGATGACGTAAAAAAAATTTTCACAAAAAAAAACAACCGACTTCCAAATAAAAATAATACAAAATCTAAAATAACTTTAAGTTCTGAAGGCAGTGTTTTTAGTTTTGGTTCTTCGTTTTTGACACCGACTTCCGAAATTAAAGTTATTTTAGACTTAGTAGAGCTTTTATTTGGAAGTCAATTGTTTTTTTTTTATAAAAAGTTTTTGTTTTGTTTTGTATCTTTAATTCTTTATAATATTAGAACTAATTTAGGCCAATCATCCGCTCCATTGATATAAATGCTCCGCTCTAATTTTTTTGACTGTTGTTAGGATAGTGTAAAACGAATTTAATTAAGTGACGAAATACCAGCATTTCAATGAGATTTCATTATCACTTTTAGAGCCCTGTAGCGTCTCACGTATCCACAATCCAGAGAAGTCGTTTTAATAGCAAATGTTCCCCCAAAGAGATCAATTCAATGGCATACATCTGAACGGTATAGGTGGAGGGGCAGAATTCCCATTCGCCTCATTCTTATCCTCTAAAGTTCAAAGCGTGTAGTTTCATAAAACGGCCATTTCATCCGTATAAACACTGACACATATTGTTCTTTGGGCCAAGAAGATGGTCACGTTTTTTGAGGCATCGCAGCGTTGTTCATAATATAAACTTGATGTATTATCATGAAGTGTGCAGGTATAAAATAAGCAATACATGGTAACTACTAACAATACAACATAAGTCATATTATCATGAGTATGTTTTTAGAGAGGTAGATAAGTAGGTAGAACAAATTTATTTTACCTCTGAGTAAGTTAGTACATTATGAAAGAAAGAAAGAAAGAAACATTATGAGCTGAACGAAAAAGCTTTGACGACGTTTTAATGATCCAACCCTCGAGATACTTTATAATTAAAGTTTTTAATGACATTAAAACTATATTAAAAATGCTTCTAAAACTTGTAGAACCGTTAATTTTCGTAAAAATATATCTGAAGGGGGATATCATACATACTCGTATATGTAAAAGTGTGTGAAAATGGGTATGAAAATAAATTTTTTTTTTTAATCTAGTGGTACTACGAATGATATTTTGTAAGAAAACTCAATGCCAAACAAGGCAGCCCCATCACCAGGAAAACGACCTGGTCCTCAAAAAAAAAAAATTTTAAAGGAGGTTTCGTGTTTTGGTGGCGCTACCGCTACGACTGCGACTGCGGAGAACCTGAAGCGGCGGCAATATAATAACCTCATTGGTAGTTATATTTTCGATCTGTTTGGGGTTGAAACTCTCTGGTCGTGGGGTCGAGTGCTCATTACTTGTTTAAAGATCAGTCAAGACGTTTAGTTGACACTTCGCGTGATCCAAGGACTGACGTTAACCAAAGGATAAGCATTACCATACAACTTGGCAATATTGTCAGTCTTTTTGGCTACTAGTGGCCAGCGATGCGGAGGAATTTTTCGAAGCCATATTTTAGTTTATTTTTAATGTTAGTTAGTTAAGAGTATTTTTTGTAAGTGTATATGTCGCAGCGAAAAGCTTAACCAGCCGTTTAATTGGTTGCCTAACCATTTCATACAGCTGCGAATTTTGAGCGACCTAAGTGACACTTTTGGTTCAATATTGTTTGATGACTTGCCCATGTCACTTATGTCGCAGCTCCACGAAAAGGCTTGGCTTTATGGCGAGTATAGTAATAGTTCGTTATTTTAAAAAAAAGTAAATATCTAACATTGCAATAAGTCACATTTGTACAAGGTTGTGAACCCGTAAACTCAGCGACGATGCTGTTTTTGTTTACATTTTTACCAAAAAACACGATGCACAGCTATCCTTAGATTGTTTAATGCTAGGCAATCAAATTACCAACTACCACCTACGAGATTTTCTCCATTTGTATACGTAGAAGAACGTCTAGGTGACTTTGAAGTACATTGATCCTAAGTCTAACTGATGAGCTATTGTGTTATATTGAAACTAGTATAGAGATATGCGGTACAGAGAGTAAAGTCCCGCACACCTCCACTAGAAAATGGGAGGATCCTCCGACCGGACGGTTGTTGTGTCTGGTGGGCAACTGCCCGATAGTTGA
>NDFZ01002150.1:0-14839 GCA_002192655.3 Mamestra configurata | reverse complement strand
TTTTTTTCCGTTCCCGTATAGCCTTCCTCATGAATGTGGCTATCACATACAAAAAGAATTTTCCAAATCTGACTGGTAGTTCCAGAGATTAGCGCGTTCAAACAAAGGAAGGCTATACGGGAACGGGAAAAAACGGGATATGCGCTTACGAAGTCGCGGGTAGTTTAACGTCAAGACTCCCAAAATGTTACTCCATCCCATTTAGGATAATGTGTCAACATACAAATATTCCCAATATAACGGTATTCCTCAAAATTTGAGCCTAAGGAGACATCAGTAAATACGAAATTTGAGCACATGTCGTGCGCTGGGTGAGCACGTCTCAGGATTCGAGCCGCTCGCCTAGATTGCTACTTAGGGTTGCCAATGTACATATAAATAGGATTTGGAAGAAGTCTGGTTGTATCCGTCAGTAAAAGGTTGGAGGTTCTATTTTTTATGTGTATATTTAAATCTTCGATGACAAATATGAGAAGCCCTAAGCCTAGACAAAGTGAAATTCTATCATAGACAAGCTCAGTGATCAATGAGAAATAATAAGCGGAGCGACAAGACAAAAAGACAAAGACAGGCTGCGACTTTCTATATACATATATTTTTAGTACAATACAATCATCATCAGTTTCACTTATTTCTCATTAACAGCCGGTCTCAATAACGTTTCTTTCTTTAACCAACTGCCAAATTAGCTACCAACAGTAGCTGAAACGTCATGTTTGTTGGTAGCTAATTAACTACCAACGAAAAAAAAAAATTACAGTTGATTATTGAGACCGGCCGTAAGTTTTGGTAAATGCTAACTTAAAATAAAATTTAAAAAAAAANCTACCAACAGTAGCTGAAACGTCATGTTTGTTGGTAGCTAATTAACTACCAACGAAAAAAAAAAAATTACAGTTGATTATTGAGACCGGCCGTAAGTTTTGGTAAATGCTAACTTGAAATAAAATTAAAAAAAAATCGACTGAAGGGTTTATGTATTTATTTGTTGCCATTATTATCTGTAACTGAATGAATAAAGCAACAAAAACCCGAAACACGTTTCATCACTCTTACACTGAACCCATTTGTTATTCCTGTGGCCATGACGGATCCAATATTTATTTTTGTGCGTGAATTTACTACATACATTTTTCTGTTAACGTTTGCCATAGAATGATTCAATTTTCAGCAGCTTTTTAGATATATTTTGTAGCCGGATTACCGGAAATATGTTAACTCTTTTTTTTTTCACTAGAAAACTTGTGTTTTGAAACTGCAATTCGAATTTTAAAATGTGCTTCGTTTTCATCGGTACCAGATTTTAATTAAACGACGTCGGCATGTTTGCATCATTTTAGCAAAAAGTTTTTAAATATTTTATTCACACACAAATTTCTAAGGACATACAAACCTAAAATTGATAACGTGTCCAAATAATAATATTAAACACCGCATCCATCCACGAAAATGTTCTGACAAAAAAAAAATAAAGGGTTTTTTTTTCTTTCGAGCCAGCCCTACTGCCATCTTATCGCGACGACAGGTACGCTTGACGGGACAGCGTCAATAGACAGGGGTCTATAGGAGCCTAAAGCTTTGCTTGTCTGTGTGTGTGTCAATCCTACTGTGTGATAGTGCATCGGCTGTAAGGTATTGGAGTAATCTAATGAGACGTGATCATGGAAATTGATCGGGAATTGAATCTGAGATGTATTTTCTATTCTAGCAAGGATACCGCAAAATCGTGTACCTAATGTATGGCCAAGCAAACGCACTCAGCCACCTTTGACTGCTAGCCTCCCTAAAACTACGCTACTACATTCGACCAAACTTTAATATATTATATGCCAGAAGGCAAAAAAAACAATCATTTCATAAAAAAAGTGAAAATATTGCAGCTTTGCGCTATTGGATAAACTACTCCTTGACTTTAAAGCGATCTTTAGTTGCAACACTCACAATCGCACATGGCCATCCTACAGACATATTAAACAAATTTAATTAAATAATATTTTAATGTTGATAAACTCTTAAACCACTATAATAATCATACAATACTTACTCTTAATCAAGCAAAATACGCTTACAAAAAAATACGCTTAGCTCTACGCAACAGTTCCGATGCAAACCAATTTACCCCATATCATCAATTCTTTCACCAAACATATTTGACAAAATATACCATGAAGAAAAACCCCTAAACACATGATATATTGAAAACCATACCCTTTATAAGGGGAAAGCTTTAACGTTCCACAGAATTTCGTACCCTTTATGATAGGAAATTTATTTCTTCAACTAAAATCGATTCCGTTCGTGGTATAATACATTATTCAGACCAGATTTTCGAAGCCCGAGAACGACAGTGACGACCCGACTTTATTGTGCTACTTAGACTAGCTACCTACTTAGACTTCGCATAGACTTGTTGGAAAGACGGTATAGTTGGTCGTAATTTTCTGGTGTTGATATCTTGACTGATATTAAGCCAATAATGGGGTAACTTTATCAAAGAGAATATAATTTTAAATTTTCTATAGAGTTCTGTAAAAAATCTGTCAAAGAAATATATCAGGATTGGGGTAACTATCTGCCTTTCGAAAATTCAGCCCTTAAGAAGCGAACCCTTTATTAAAAAGGTCTATGATCTGCAACGAACTGCTGTAAGGTGATTATGAAGGAAATTAAAATGTCATAATATCTTTGATTTGTAGATTTCTGAACACTCCCATAACATGCCACAATCAATTTACATAAATACATACACATCCGTCTCAGGATATAATGTATATGTATGTATTGTGCTTTGCCGGATACCGACAAGCTCAGGTGATTAAGTTCCGTTCTGCCAACGCTGAGATAAATGACAAATACCTAATCAGTCGTCTGTTATGCCACGAGCGGATAGGGTAGGCAGAATTTGAGGTAGCAAATAGGTTCAACATTTTTATTAATAACGGAGTGCATGCAGTATCATTCGCCTTATGAAAAAGGTACTGCTATCATTCATCTCATACAAAAAGGTACTCACCTATGATTCATGATGTTTCTGAGATTTTATCCTACTATCGACAAAAAAGTAGGTACATTTTAGTAAAGAAACCTATAGCAAAATAAACAGCAGAACTCATCAACATACCCCGTGCAAAATACCAATATATAAAAAAGTAATCTTGTAAAGAAACATAAAAATCTCGTTGTAAACACAGACGAGACTACTATCATTTACCCATACACAAATGGGATAAATTGAAACAGCAAGAGAAAGAGATACTGAAATCTCCAGTAAAATTGCTCCTAGATCATCATGAATAAGAATAAAAAAAGGCTTTACAAAAAACCTACCGAAGCATGGCCCCCACTCCAGATTAAACGTACATTCAGCAATATTTTTCACAAAGGATACCTTAATCCCTAACAAGTGGGGGTAAGCCTTTATGCCCCGATTTTCATAACCGCTCGCTCTTGGAAATTGAAATTGCAGCTATATGAAATAGAGGTGAGATCGGTTTTGTGTAGTATTTTGGGGATTTCTGAAGAACCTATGCTTTATTAAGCATTGCATATTATGGTTTCAAAAATTAAAATGCTAACACTCCAACAAACTTCTTTCCCACAACGCCATATTCATTCGGAATTTAGAACCAAAAAAGCCAAATTCTAAACAAGCTCATTTAAATCACATCCAATCGTTAATCACTACAGCAAACCTACCCATTTCCGTGTTCAAACTTCAAATACCAACATCAAATATTTACCTCTAAAAAGGGGTAAAATAAAGACGAGCCATCTGGGACTGCCAATGATTTCGATACCGCTCGCTATATTTCGCGTGCGATAAGACTCGGGTGTGTTGACAATAGGCCGCATAAGCTTTCATTCCGATATTAATATTGCCGAGTTGAATACTCGCCGATAAGTTGCCAGCTATCATTTTTTTATTGAAAACTTTTTCTGGTGGCAATGGTGTCTGGTCAGTGAACCTCCATTACGGGAGAAATAATATGATTTTAAATTAATTTAGTTAATATTTTATTAGGAAAAAGATGGTCCTTAAATACTTGTAGACTACAATGACTGATGTTTGATATCTTTAAGTTTCGCTTAAAGATCTCGGAATCATATTTTAAAAATAACAAAGTAAGTAATAGTCCACTTTGAGAATAGGTCACAATTTAATCAGAAGGCTATCGATTTCTTGTTCAGAGCTCAATCTACATTCATTAACAGCTTTATTAACAGTACAGAACGTGAATATAAAATCAGAAATTATAACTTCAAACCTCATAAAATTTTAGTCTGGAATAATTATGAAGTGCCTTAGAAATATTCGAGCTCCTTTGGCAAAAATCTATAAAGAACAAATCGAGGGAGAGAAGACTTATTTCTGGACTTTAAACAATGGGCAATTAAGTTTGGCTTTCCTTAAGACATTACAAGAGTAAAGTTAATCTATTGTGACTGGTAATTAGTGAGCTTTAAGTAGTTAAAACGATACTTTTATGGGTCAGTACGTAAGCTAAGCTTTTATGTCTGTTAAAACGCACACGCCTACTAATTTCCTGTGCTAAAGTAAACGTGTTCAACTACATTAAAAGTTACATAAATGTCGCTTTTTAATAACTTATTTCTGCACAACATGATGTCCTAATTGTTTGTTGTTATTTTCGACAAAATATTTCATCCTAATGTAAGGATTATTCACGTTAAACGTGACAACCCTGTCAGAGGTCAACACACTGTTAACCTTGTTTAATAAAAAGTAATTAGCGTTTTTAAAACATTAGCCAACGACACAATGAAAAAATATATAACACAAAATAATTTGCCTTTTCACTAAGTGTCGGGGGTCGAAAGTGATTACGCCTGAACACCATAATTTAGGATGAAAGTTAGAAAAGATTCCGTCCAAAGAATTAAGGACAAAAGACCTTTTTCGGGCGGTTTACATAATAAAACAATGGGCACCAACGGAACCCCGTTTGAAGCTAGGGCTGTCTGGACCAAAAAAGGATTTAGGACCAAGTAAAAAAAAATGCCACAGAATTTAAATTAAAACAAAACAACCGGTTTACATTCGTTTTTTTTTTAAAGCAGAGACAACAAACATAAGAACTTATTAATTTGGTTCTTCGAGCCATTAGGACTCAGGTAGCACATTTTACGACCGCGGATACGCATATTTTGTATCGGAAGATGATCTCAGCCAAATGTGGCCAGCATACATAATTATTATCGCAGATTAAATTAAGGTTTGTTAGTGTGACTCACTGTGGAAATGAGCTAAACAATAAATTTATTTTACGACCAGTTTTTGTTGAATTCTCTGATTTAATTCCGGCGATTGTTGTTGTGATAATAATTTCTTGTTGACGTAATTTTAAGTCTTTATTTTACCCTCGGAAGGGTAGACTTTTATTTAGAGCAACACTTCTAAAACTGTGATTTATCTTAATTTTAATTGTGTCTCAGTATTGTGTTAGCAGCCCTAGCATGTATACCGAATAATAATGCGTTATTTGACATGAATTATGTGAATTATTCGCTTTAAAGCAACTCCAACCGCGAAATTTTAATAATGAATTAAAACATCCTTCCAAAATGTAAATTTTTAATTAGTATTACGGTGGTATCCCTTCGGTGTTTCGTTCAGACGATTCTTGTGTTATGTTTGTTGCGATGTGCAGTTTTGTTCAACTAGGGGAGTTATCGGACACTGTTAACCGTATTATCTAGATTTATATTTGCATTTTAACCACATAAAGTGACGGCCACTTCAAAAGTGCATGTGTTTCATTTATACAGATAAGTTATNAATATCTTTAAGTTTCGCTTAAAGATCTCGGAATCATATTTAAAAAATAACAAAGTAAGTAATAGTCCACTTTGAGAATAGGTCACAATTTAATCAGAAGGCTATCGATTTCTTGTTCAGAGCTCAATCTACATTCATTAACAGCTTTATTAACAGTACAGAACGTGAATATAAAATCAGAAATTATAACTTCAAACCTCATAAAATTTTAGTCTGGAATAATTATGAAGTGCCTTAGAAATATTCGAGCTCCTTTGGCAAAAATCTATAAAGACCAAACCGAGGGAGAGAAGACTTATTTCTGGACTTTAAAACAATGGGCAATTAAGTTTGGCTTTCCTTAAGACATTACAAGAGTAAAGTTAATCTATTGTGACTGGTAATTAGTGAGCTTTAAGTAGTTAAAACGATACTTTTATGGGTCAGTACGTAAGCTAAGCTTTTATGTCTGTTAAAACGCACACGCCTACTAATTTCCTGTGCTAAAGTAAACGTGTTCAACTACATTAAAAGTTACATAAATGTCGCTTTTTAATAACTTATTTCTGCACAACATGATGTCCTAATTGTTTGTTGTTATTTTCGACAAAATATTTCATCCTAATGTAAGGATTATTCACGTTAAACGTGACAACCCTGTCAGAGGTCAACACACTGTTAACCTTGTTTAATAAAAAGTAATTAGCGTTTTTAAAACATTAGCCAACGACACAATGAAAAAATATATAACACAAAATAATTTGCCTTTTCACTAAGTGTCGGGGGTCGAAAGTGATTACGCCTGAACACCATAATTTAGGATGAAAGTTAGAAAAGATTCCGTCCAAAGAATTAAGGACAAAAGACCTTTTTCGGGCGGTTTACATAATAAAACAATGGGCACCAACGGAACCCCGTTTGAAGCTAGGGCTGTCTGGACCAAAAAAGGATTTAGGACCAAGTAAAAAAAAATGCCACAGAATTTAAATTAAAACAAAACAACCGGTTTACATTCGTTTTTTTTTTAAAGCAGAGACAACAAACATAAGAACTTATTAATTTGGTTCTTCGAGCCATTAGGACTCAGGTAGCACATTTTACGACCGCGGATACGCATATTTTGTATCGGAAGATGATCTCAGCCAAATGTGGCCAGCATACATAATTATTATCGCAGATTAAATTAAGGTTTGTTAGTGTGACTCACTGTGGAAATGAGCTAAACAATAAATTTATTTTACGACCAGTTTTTGTTGAATTCTCTGATTTAATTCCGGCGATTGTTGTTGTGATAATAATTTCTTGTTGACGTAATTTTAAGTCTTTATTTTACCCTCGGAAGGGTAGACTTTTATTTAGAGCAACACTTCTAAAACTGTGATTTATCTTAATTTTAATTGTGTCTCAGTATTGTGTTAGCAGCCCTAGCATGTATACCGAATAATAATGCGTTATTTGACATGAATTATGTGAATTATTCGCTTTAAAGCAACTCCAACCGCGAAATTTTAATAATGAATTAAAACATCCTTCCAAAATGTAAATTTTTAATTAGTATTACGGTGGTATCCCTTCGGTGTTTCGTTCAGACGATTCTTGTGTTATGTTTATTGCGATGTGCAGTTTTGTTCAACTAGGGGAGTTATCGGACACTGTTAACCGTATTATCTAGATTTATATTTGCATTTTAACCACATAAAGTGACGGCCACTTCAAAAGTGCATGTGTTTCATTTATACAGATAAGTTATTAAGTGCCAGGTTTTAATATGATCGGTTTTTTTTTAAAGGGTTCGTTAACCCAGAGTTACCGAGGTATGTACCTAGATAATTATCATCATCTGCCAAGCCTTTTTCCAACGATATTGGGGTCGGCTTCCAGTCAAACCGTATTCAGCTGAATACCAGTATTTTACGTGGAGCGGACCTCCACAACCCATGAACTGGATAACACGATAGTTCTTGGCTAGACTGGAGTCAGATTTACTGGCTTCTGTCAAACCGTAACGACTAGCAAAGATCTACAAATGACAGCCTGGCTCAACGGCTCAACGTGTTTTCCGAGGCTCGGAGGAAACTCAGTATATTAAGATGGTCACCCATCCACAGACCAACCTTGGCAAGCGTTTCTTAAACTTGATCGACCCGTGCGATTGTTATTCCTTAGCCACGAGCTCCTCTAGGTATGTACCTAGATAATATGAGACTAAAATTATTGAATCTGAAATACAAGCCCAAAATATATTTTCATTCTTTGTAATCAACGAGTTAAACTACTCTTAAAACTAAACCCGTTTTTCGCCTGTCAGAAACAGAGACATTACGGAGTAAAATTGTTCTGTAGGCAGCAAGTTTATTCAGTCAAAAAACCCCGTAATTGTAATAAATACCGCTAAGTGTCACTTCAAAACAACCAGTCCCCCAAATCGGTACCGATCCGCCCATGAAATAACTCTTTGATCATCTGCACTCCCAATATTAAGAATTTAATAATCGGGCATCTAAACAACAGCATAATGTGTCAACAAACACAATCCTCAAACAAGTTAAAAGGAAATTTTATTCTCCCCCTTTTCCCCCAATTGGTCCTTTGTCTGACAGAATCGATCCCCCGTCACTTAATAATATTTCTATAAGAAAATCAGAATCACCCTTTTCGTATTTCTATTCGCAGCACCATTTTAAGCTCATTGTCCTCTAAAGTACAGTCAGCGACGAAATTTTTAATTAAATTTTAATATCGTCTTCCGATTTTTATTTTAAACTTCGAAAGTATTGAAATGTCTTGTAAATAAATTAAATTGAACATTTATGGTAATCTAATTAGTCTATTAAGGTCTTATTGGTGAAATAATTTGGATCAAATCGATTTTTGATAATTTAATATTAACCATATGCATATCGTTAATTTGTATATATTACAGTTGGTAGAATGCTAATGCTGGTTGTCGAACGCCTTATACTCTTGTAATGTTCATGTTTGAATAAATTTTCTTGTCTTTTGATATTTTAAGTCTGCATACATTATCCTGAGCTTGTTTTGTTCGTAAAATATGCGTGTTTCGCTTTATTTTTGAGCAAAGACATAAAATATAGTAATTCGTAATGAAGATTGAAACAAAACATGCATTTGTGTTCGTCGTAACTTCGTGTGTACACAAATTTATTCAAATTACGTAGTCGGCTTTGTAAAATTAATGTTTCTGTTCTCATGAATTTTAGTTGTTAAAACTTAATTGCTCTTTACAAAACAAATGTTTGAAAGATGAAACAAACTCATAAGAGTGACATTTCGTTCTCGATTGGGAGACTAATGAAATTGGAGGGCAGTCACGAAATCATTGCGAATGGAAATAGAAGCATAAAATGCAAAAAAAGGCGAGCAATTTTTACAAACTCAATAAAAATCTTGTCAAAATTTCAACCGTCAATAAAGCCGTCCCCTACACAATTATTAGTATAATAATGAAACATTATGACAGAGTCAAAGTTCCCAGATAAGGGGAGGAACACACCGAGCATAAATATATTATTCGAACACTTTAAACTGTCCTCCCGATGGGCAACTTCCTTAAATATTGCAGATTTATGCTAAACGTTAACGTGGACTCTGGGTTTTTTATGACCGCATAAAAACTTAATTCGAATTAACTCCCGGTGTAAGACGAGTTTTACTTTTACCCTTCTGGGGGAGTCTTGCAAATGTTTTCGAGTTTTATATCATTAATGTAAATCTTTAAAACCTAATTAGAATCTTAAAAACTGTAAAAAAAAAACTGAAGCGTTAGGGACAATTTATTCTCAAGATGGATGGTTTTTTCAACGGGTATCAAGATTAAACGAAATAAAACGTTCCCCATTTCAATTAGGTACATTCATCTTCGGTCATTTTTCAATCTTATTTCATTCACAAATCATAGACCGAATGAATAGTCATACCAGTCTGGTCATTTCTCATAAAAATTAAATCATTCACTCATTGTCTTCAGTGCAATTGAAATTTTAAGTTATTATTTTAAGATAGACGCAAAAATCTCATTGTTAAATGGATTTTCTTGAAATAATATTTTAGTTTCTAGTGAAAGTAAGAGCCAAGCGATTATGAAATACTAAAAACTTTTTCTTGTAATAATACATTTGAGACATTAATGAAAAAGTAATTTAAAGAAAATAAAAGATGATTTAAGATTATTAAATATCTAAGAAGCTTAATTCGCAGAACGATCATAATAATTCTTTTAGTAGTTTGAAGAAGGTTAAAATTTTGTCTCTTAGATCTTAAAGACAAAGAATGATCTTTAAAAACCAGTATATAATCTACCGTTAAATTCGCAATGCATGCAAACAGACCAGAAAGTGGCAAAACATATAATCTTTCACTCGAAAAAGTTGTTGTTAAACAATTTACTGCATTCAAATGGTCACATATCACTCGCTCAGATGTCTAGTACCCTCACAAACTTTGAGGTCACAGACTAAAAAGATCAAAGGACCAAGAAACTACTTGACTAAACTCTGTCCCGCAAAAACCAATAGTCTACAGTTAAGACCCCGTCTCTATTTAAATGTCCTGATTGAAATCCGAAGATTGAACACTCAGACGAAGTTACCATTCCAAATTGGACTTAATTTTCTACCCGTTAAAGTTGAAAGTTGCCGTTAAAAGTTAAGATTTTCGTCTACCCTCGTCCAATGAATAATTCAAGTAGCTCCTAATAACTAGTACAGTGGTGGGGATGTATGGATTTTGTCCTTTTCAACTTTTTTTTTGGATTAGATGAAAGGAATGATCGATGATGGTGGAATGGCTTTTATTTGATGTGGCTGACTGTACTTATGTTCAGTGGAAATACATTTCATTTTTACCCGACTGTTCCGGAAGACGGGTAATGTTTTTCGAGAACACACTAAACGGCTACATAGATTATAACAAATAGGATATCATTAGATTCGGTCATAAATATGTTTAAAAATAAACAAGATGGCGGTTGCCATGCGGTTGCCGTTTTAAGTAATTTTTTATCTTAATTTTCTTATGCACGACTTTTACCATTATTCAGTAAAAATGCTTAAGCAATTTGTTCTAATATCCTTTCGCTTATATTCCGATAAATATGCACACTATCATTTTCATGTTTGTTTGCAAAGCACCTTACCTCCTTCTCAGAAGATCTAAGTCGGGCACTGAGTTACGTTTATCTGGGTAGCCTGATGAAGTTACTGCGAAAGCCCTAATTGATACATAGCTCGACTTACTAATTAAATGTCGGAGCAGTATCAAAGTATTTTGTTACAAGCTCTGCCCTGCGGCTACGTTTGAGTTTCAGGAAGGATTTGAGTTTATTGTGTCAAACTATCGTCGGTTTTTATTGCTCTCGAATTATTAAAGGACACTTATTTCTGTTTTACGCTTTATTTTTAAGTCAGTATGAGATTTAAGTTGAGTATCGGGGCTGAGAACATGGGTATAAGTAGTGTCAGTTTATTACAATATTCGTAACTATCACTTCGCCCGCGAGTTCGTCCACTTTCTAAAAATAAAATATAACCTATGTTAATCAGTGATAATAAAGCTTTGCTCTGGTACAAGAATTTTTAAAATGGGTCTAGTGCTTCAAAAGCCTATTCATTACAAAAAAAAATCATACATAAAAACAAAATTTCACGTCGGTCCCCCTTGAGCTACATCCATATCTAGCTTTAAAATAAGTTTATTTATAGTACAATCGTAACTAACACTAACTTTTTTTCCAGGTACNCCCTTGAGCTACATCCATATCTAGCTTTAAAATAAGTTTATTTATAGTACAATCGTAACTAACACAAACTTTTTTTCCAGGTACGTAGGTACTCGCTACTCAAGTGCGGTAATCAACAAAGTTCTACACTCCGCTGCAGTACATTTAACANGGTACTCGCTACTCAAGTGCGGTAATCAACAAAGTTCTACACTCCGCTGCAGTACATTTAACAGTGGCAACACTGGTAACAAAAGAAGTTCGCAAGCGCCATCTAGCGGTGTATTCTGTAAGTTTAGAAGTTAGTATCACGAATAGCGAGTTGTGAGAGTCTGTAAAGAAAGATTAAAGAAACGTTTTAGTGTCGTTATTTTAAATTGAAGATTAAAGCTTAAGACATTCGGTTTGTGGTTATAATGGCTTCTACACATTTCTCACAGCTTCTACGCGGTGTGATGTTGTAAAAGATGATTTATTTATAAATCATACCAACAGTACCCTAAGAAATTTAATTATTTATGTTATATTTATTGACTTTTTGTCCGAATGTTTATTTTTATGTATAAAGTTTTATTGTTTTTTTGGTATATTTTTAACTTTAGGAAATAGCTAATAGTATTAGTGGTAACAATAATTTTTGCTGTGCTCTTACAGGGTCTACAACGGCTCTTAACTCGTAAGCTTTGTAAACATTTAATTTAACCTTGTGGAACGCAATAAATGAATATGAAATTATGAAACGCAAGGTGCGTTTTATAATGTGATCATTTGGACACAACAGTGTCGTTTTCTATGAACTATCTAGTAGGAGAAATTGTAGTTTTAAAAAACCGTTCACAGTCTATCCATTTGTAACAATAATCTGCTAAATCCTAGTTATCAAGATGCAAGGTCCAAGTAATCATTGCGAGTCTTTTAATGTTCAGCACTGGACGTTTGTAGACCACCAAAACTTATAGACTGACTGTAAATATAGTTATTTATACCTTCGATTAGAAATACTTTTTCAATTTATCGTCCTGCGATATCGGGGTCGTGAGATAAATTACATTTATGTGCAGGTTGAATGTGACTGGAATCGTTCTTGTGATCTATTTCAAGACGTCTGTAATGGTTTACATTGTAGAATAGCGGTCTTGCCATAGACAAGGAATAATGAGCATTTTACATAAAATAATACTCTCAATGATCGTCGAGAGAAAATATAGGCAATGAAAATTTTAAATAAAGCTATCAAAAAATAAAAATAAACTCTATTTTCATAAATAAACAATACCATAAAGTCTAAAGCAAAATTTTACGACTATTCCCTCAAAATTATTGCCGTATAAAACGTAACAAAAATAAATACATATTTTTTGAATGGCAACACTGAGCTGTCAAAGGCATATTCGGTCATAAATCAATGGTTAGTACTTGGTGGAACATTGGCTTTGTTTTATAAATATGGCGGTATATACGTTACGGAGTTAGCCGCGGATAATATAAACAGAAATACGAACGTGACCAATGTATTAGTTTCTGTTATATTGATTGTAAACAATCTTTTGCTCGGATGGAAGTATGAGAGATCGTGCAAGTTATTTGTACGGCAGTGATTAGGTTGGCTATGGTAAATTCATTTTGTTTTTTCAAAAAATCTATAGCAGTAGAAGTAATTTTGCAACGAAATATGTTTTTTTTTACTACACTCAAAAGTGGTGATAACTAGCAAAAGTCTTATATAATTCTTGAATCATTTTTCACTATAACAGTTGTAAGCCTTATGTCCAATGGTGGTCGAATAGATATCTAGTGGCAACTCAAGCTTGTCAATAATAAAAAAAAATATGAATTGAATGAAAAACAAACATCATTTTACTTTACTTGTGCAATAAACCTCTGCAAATAAAACCGCAGAATTCCATGCAACGGTTACTACATTAATGGTTCCAGTACTAAATCCACTATTATTTCACAACGTACGTTTACCAAGAAGAGGTGGATAATAACACATTATTATATACTGCAGATTATATTTCATACCTCTAAATATACCTCTGTTGTGTCCATTATGCTAATTCAGTCTAGTTGGCGTCACATCCTTAATCTGCGAAATTCTAGAATATGTTATTATACGAGTATTATAATACTAGAGTGCTAATTAGGTCTTAAAACTAAAAATAGGTTAATGTTTTTCAGTAAAACATATTTTAGCCCTTTTGTGCGTTTAAAGTTGACAGCTTTTGTTATTTTCGTTTGTCGTGTCGTAAAATGTGTATTTACTTTGCAGCAATGTTTAAAATGAACTTCGAGTATTATTTAACAGCGAAACAATATGTTGGGATAAATGTCACTTGCGTAACTTGTTCTAAAATATAAAGTCTTTTTTCTTTTTAAAACCATTAGGTGGTAATTTCACTAATTTCTTACTCCTAGAGTTCTTTAACAAAATAATTAGTAGAGATACTACCAACCATCCGACACTCAACAGTCATTTGTTTCCTTAACCCTTCCCAATTATAAAAAAAAAAAAACTCAACAAAACAGACATATACATAAATACTAAAATCAAACTAACCCTAACACAAAACCTAGCTTACAATAATAAGGGCAAAAACACCCAGAAAACTGTACAAATAAAACTTAATTTACACCAACAAGACTAGTAATAAAAACCTTTTTAGTAAATAGAGCGTTGTATTGTTTGGTTCACTCTCGCATGACGGTACTTGAATTGGGTCATAGTTGGCGCATACTGCATGGATGTAGCTCGGAATACGGTTGTACGAAATTAATGTTCGTAATTGACTTTAGTTTAGTTAACTATTAGATAAATTACATTATAATGCTAGTTTAGTACTTTGGACGGTTTAACTGGAATGAGTTTTGTTGTGGTGTATTTTTCCGCTAAGAATTTTGCGGATTTTTCCCAGTAATCCGTGACTCGAGTGACTCAGGGAATATTGTCTTGAAAAATCAATTGAAAAATCGTTTCCTCGATAAACTTTTGGCCTTTACCCATCCATGGGAGTAAACAGAAACTACAAATCGCTACCTGATACTTTTGCTTTGAAATTTAAAATCATTTTTACCATAAAACCATTCTACAATGAACATTTCGTATCTTAATCCGGTACTACTAAGTATTCTTCATAATGGTGGAAAGAGTCAGGATGCATGTGCCACTTGACCTAATTCCACTCAACCTAGGCACCTAGCTCAAAAATACGACCTACAGTAAGGACTAACGCGCACCCTTGACATGTCTCTTTTGACCTAGGTACTTTACGAAAATCCGTTTTTGAAAACGAGAAACTAATCCGGGACTATCAGCAGTCGTATTC